>OMNN01079609.1:103435-117674 GCA_900302755.1 Chromis chromis | reverse complement strand
CCCTTCAGTGATTATATTAGTTCAGCATGCACATTTTGAAATGAGAAACTATTATTGTATAATCGATTGATATGCTGTTTATTTTCTCAATTTAATCTATAAAACATCAAACGCCAGTGCAAGTTCCCAGAGCTGAGACCTTGAGAGTGCCATTCTCAAATGCCTTGAATTGTCTGACCAGATTTTTACAAGAAATTTACAATAATGTAAACTAGAGAGAAGCAACAAAATGTTTTTTTCTTAAAATTTTACCCAATTAGTCAATTTAAACAATGGTTAATCACTTGTTGATCTGTGTCCAGTGTATAATCCAGTACTGTATGTCCCAGCAATAGCACAGTGTTATGATGGATATACTGTATAGCTAACCATAGCACTGCCTTATAATATGCTTTTAAAATGAAAAACATTGAAATTTCTATGAGTGAGTCTATGACATCTAAGTATAAATTCTAGAAACACAAACTAAGGTTTCACAGCACCACATACAAAAGTTACTCACAATGCAGCAAAAACAAGCAGCCAGACAAAAACAGCAAATACTCTTTTTTTATCATTGCCACAGCCACGTCTCCCAGAGCAACTCCCTGGAGGAAGTTCGTCTGGACGGAGACAAGTTTGTGCCACCAGCGCCCCGTAAGGTGGAGATGAGGCGAGACCCAGTGCTTGGCTTTGGATTTGTGGCAGGCAGTGAGAAACCTGTGGTGGTCCGCTCAGTCACACCAGGTAACGTGACCCAGCTACACAGTGAACTCTAATACAACAATGACTCACTCAGTCCATTGCCATTACTGTATCAACATGAGTTGAAATCCTCCTCAATAGAGAAAAAAGAGGAAAACCCACTAAGGCTTTAGTTTACGCAGATGATTCATTGATTTTAACAGTCCTCTGTGAGTAAGCATTCATTAGAGCTTCAAGCAACAAGACAGGAAACCAAGAAAATCAAGAAAAATGGTAATGGCTGTGCACAGTTTGTACCACTTAAGTCTTCCTTGATGTGCTTTGGCAGGGGGTCCATCAGAAGGCAAGCTGATCCCAGGGGACGAGATCATCATGATTAATGATGAGCCTGTCAGTTCAGCACCCAGGGAGAGGGTTATTGACCTTGTCAGGTATGACAACACACTATTGTGAGATGCCAGTTGCCTGATGTTAAACCTGTTGTAGATGTGCCACAAAAAAGAACCGCTTAGTACTCATTTTAATTTTGATGTTAATATTTTATTAAACCATTTTATTAAATCCCCTTTCATCCAGTGTTGTAAAACAATACTTAAAAAAACAAGGGAGGTGCATACTTGTAGGCACTATAAGTCATATTTGTAATTTATTGTGTTGTTTGATTTGTTCCTCCCAGTCTGTTTCTCATCTAAACAGTCTACTGTTCATGGGGATATTGTTGATGACCACAAACTTACTTTCCAGAATGAGAAAGCAGTTTAAGCAGTCCATCGCTGTATTTTGCATCTTTATTTTATTCTGAAGTGCCATTAAGCCAAATATTTTAGCTGAATAGATATTGCACATTATTCTGGCCACCTGCTCCATTCACCGTGATTTAGCTGTGCGCTGGTGTTGATGTTTTTTCAAGCGTCTCATTAGATTAATTTCACTGACACAGCTGAGTGGCTGGCTGTGAGCATTTGGTCCTTGTATGACCTGTGCGGTAGTCTGTAAACAGTGCATTAGTACAGGGAAAAGTGCCCATGTGGCCACTCCTTCACAGCTCCTGTGGCCTTGAATGGGTTCTGTCTCTGCAGTAAAACTCTGCGCAATGGGACACAGTGTTCGGCTGCTGCTGTCCACCATGACATATCTCCCTTAACCACAGTTTCTTTTTTTGTTTAGATATTTTTATTATTCATAATCCTGCTTGTTAAAAATGAATATTTGATTAAAATGTTTTACGTGTCTTGCAGGAGCTGCAAAGAGTCCATATTGCTGACTGTCGTTCAGCCGTACCCGGTAAGTTTCTTCATCCTCTATGAATGAAATCAAGTACATTCCAGTAGGCTGTTTTTGTGTTTGGAGCTGATTATTTTGTTGACTCTATGAAAGCAAGTCATTAATCACGCCATATGTTTGTGCTGGCACAGTATCAGTAATGCCTTAGCTAAGTGTTAGAGCCGGGCTAACTCAAAGGGAGTCCAAATGCTGCTTTCCAAGTCTTCTCATGTTGTGGCGTCAGATCCTCACAAGACCTCACATGAACCTGCCACATCAACATTTACTAGAGTCACAGAGCACCAGATGGTGGTGAACGCTCAGTGCCAGGAGCATATATTCGGCCTTTGTTTACTGTTCACATAATAAGTCAGTGGAAATGGAGTTATGCTCGAATTCCCTCTCCAAAAATATCATCAGTGTGGGCTCACAGAAAACAAAATCCTGTCACTGATACTTCTTGTGTGGCGGGAAACTTATGACAAAATCTCATAATTCTCCACTGCAATGATATTATGGGTTTTTATAAAATGCAGCATCCACGCATTCATATCAATTAATGGTTTTATTCAGTGTTGGTGTTTCAGATTCTCAGCATGATGAATGTTATGTCTTTAAAAAACAAACAGCCACTAAACAAGTCGCTAACCTTGAATAAAGATTGCAATCGCAGATAAACACAAGGGTACAATACTTCGAGGACCGAGTCCTCATAATGAGCCTGTAATTACTTCTGTTTACCAGGAGTTTCTTTCCAGGCTCAATGACATAACGGCGGTGGGGTTGTCCTCCCTCTTACGCCCGAACACAGTGCCACCCTAACTGCATCAGCACAGAGTGGCGTAGAGGAGGCTGTTGTATTTCAAGAAGGAAACATGTCCTTGAGTTGTGCGATGAAAAAAAAAATACATGACTCATCTCTGAAGGAGCTGATTGTCCTTTAAATCTTTGTTTTTTTACCCTTTTTTTCCCTCTAAAAGTCACCCAAATCGGCATTCATCAGCGCAGCCAAAAAGGCCAAATTAAAGACTAATCCTGTTAAAGTCCGCTTTGCCGAAGAGGTCATCATCAATGGACAGATCCCAGTAAGTGACATTGAACACTGGTACATTCTGTACACATCAAGGTTCTGAACAGACTTGAACTCTCAAAGCCAGAGCTAAGTGAAAATATTAAAAATCACCAAGTGTAAAATGAAGATATATGCATGGGCAAAAAACAAAAATACACCTCCGCCTTTTATATCTTTTCATTACACCACCATTACTTGAATGACAAAGAGAACATGTGGGTATTATTGACAAAAGAAAGAGAGAACTACTCACACAAAGAGCTCCCCCAAACTGCTGAGAGAGGTACATAGAGAAAAAAGGTTTTAAGAGAGCAACAACAAAGTAAGGAGTGATTATCAAAGTACTTTCACTACTTCTACGTAGGCTCAATAAATGTCACAGAAATTAAATTATTGTAAAAAAATAACAATATTTCACACACATGGTACAACATACAAGTAGAAAGCAAGTTTACTTTCTTTCTGAGAAATGCCTGGAAAGATAAATGCCTTTTATGCAGTGCCATTGGAGACATTTAGCTTAGCTTAGCATAAAAATGTAAAATATGGAGGAAAAGCTAGCTGGCTCTGGTCAAACATTAAAAAAACATCTTCCTATCAGTATACTAATGCATATGTTGCATCTTGCTGTTTAATTTATTCAAAAACAGGAGTGTAAAATGGATAAGTTTTGCTTTGTTGGTTACTGTAACTTCCTAAATTATTGTTAGCAATGTGAGATATAATGTGGTAATGAGTGAGCTCGAGAGGTAGGTGGATTGTGTTAACTTTGGGCTGAGCCAGGTTTGCCATTTCCACATTTCCAGTCCTTATATTAAGCTAAGCTAACTTGGCTGTAGTTTCATAACATACAGATATTAGAGTGGCATCCTTATCTCAGCAAGAAAGCAAACATTTTCCCAAAGTGTTGAATTGTTCCTTTAATTTTCCTATATTCTGCAAAGTCACTTCCATATTTAATTCTTGCATGTGTCTTCTAATTAGAAAATATCCCCAACAGCAAATTAACAACTTTCAGTTAGAAAATTTGAGATTTGTTGATTACATGATTCTTCTTCTATTCTTAGGAAACTGTGAAGGACAACTCCCTTCTTTTTATGCCAAATGTTCTAAAGGTGTACCTGGAAAACGGGCAGACTAAATCATTTAGATTTGACAGCAGCACATCCATTAAGGTAGGTGCTGGGAAGAACCTCCCCTCACTTAGAAATGCTGTTATATAACCTAAAGTGATTTTCAGTTTAAATGTTGAATGTTATTCACAGTTGCACTGTACATTATAAAGTGCAAACTCCTCTCCTCACTATGGCCTTCAGAACCTTATTTGAACTGAAATTATGATTCAAACAAAGAGCAGTTGAAGCGTAATTATCTGTGAAGCAGGGAGAACTTGTTTAGCAATTTGCATCATTTTTCTTCCATTACGATTGAAATTCTGATTGTATGTTCGTATTGTATGTTCAGCCGTGAAAATGATTTACAGTCATGGCATTGAGCTGAGCATGAGGAGGCTGCTGCATCTGCACGCTTCTCATGTTGTATTAACTATGACATTGTCTATGTGAAAGGACGTCATCCTGACCCTGCAAGAAAAGCTATCCATTAAGAGCATCGAGCACTTCTCTCTGATGCTGGAGCAAAGAGCTGAGGGATCTGCCAGCAAACTCATGCTCCTGCATGAGCAGGAGATGCTAACTCAGGTGAGACTGCTCTCTTGATGCCCTTAAACAGAGAGGGGTAGTATACAATATGAAGTATTTTTGTTTTTGTACATCAGTAAAAGGTTTTTATGAATCTGATCACTTGCAAATGCTTTGGGGAAATATACTTTTATATTAATCCTATTAACAAGAGTTAGAGGAGATCAATAAATCTCCTTTATCTGTCCTTTCATGTAAAAGATGAAGCCAGGAGATGTTAGCTTAGCTTACTATAGCACAAACCAGGGAGTCATTACAAGCGATGAAGCAGTCCCTCAAGAAAACCACTACTTTATGCTTTTACACTTTAGTACTTTATGAATTAAACAAAATGTCATCTGGTGCTAGTAGGCAGAGAGTATGGACGGAGTCAGGGAAGCTGTTTCTTTGTTCCCAGTCTTTATGCTAAGCTAAGCTAAGATCAAGTGGCATCAAGCTTTTTATCCAGCTCCCCGAGAAAACAGTATTTAAAAGCTGATTTCCCAAAGTATACTTTGAATTAGTAGGCGAGTTTCACCAATGTATCTTTATGCACATTTTGAAGTATTGCATCAGAAAAGATAATAAAAATGTCAAAATGCAAAAAACTTGCTCACTTTATCCTTGCTTGAAGTGTTTTATGACTTTTTTGAAAAAGAACTAGTGGGCTTTATGGGAGATAGAAACACCTTTTTCGAATAATTTCTGACACAGTGAACATTTAACTAACCTGAATGATCAGCTCTTTCTGCTTCTAAAGAAAAAGAAGGGGACAATGTAGAATTTTTTTTCAAGACCTCTCTCCACTTTTCTATTGCAGATGGTCATGCTAGCTGATTTTTTTTTTTCCTCCTTTGAGGTTTTTGGCAGTTGGGTTTGTTTCCAGTTCATGATTTGTACTTTTACTACTCATACATTGCCTCTATTGTAACCTCTTGACGACAGTTTGCTTCCTAGTTTTTTGGCTCCAAAGCAGTTAATGGGAACAAATCTACTTTGCATTTTCTTTTTTCACTGTACAGTTGCATGAAAACAGGGCTACTCTGAAAATTGCATATTACCACACAGACTCCTGCAAACACTTCATGACTAATGAGACCCTCCTTATCTTTGACTTGTGCTCCAGGTGACACAGAGGCCAGGGTCACACAAGATGAAGTGCTTTTTTCGGATCACTTTTGTCCCAAAGGATCCCGTGGACCTGCTAAGGAGAGATGCAGTAGCATTTGAGTACCTATATGTTCAGGTAATTATCACCAGATACAGATAACACATAATACTTTGTGGTGGAACTGAATGGTATTTATGTTATATTCGCTGTATGAGACAATATATCTGACTGACATGTAACCTATTCCTGTCTCCTCCATCTCTGCCTCTTCCAGAGCTGTAATGATGTTGTATTGGAAAGATTTGGGTCAGAGCTGAAATACGACATGGCTCTCCGTCTGGCTGCCCTGCAAATGTATATTCTGACCATCAATACCAAGCAGACCCAGAAAGTTTCCCTCAAGTATATTGAGTAAGTAGATTGGATTTCACAATACACTGTGCTTGCTGGAATCAACTGCATGTCTCCAAATACAGAGCCATTTTGTTCTTTCTAATAACTTATTCCAGCTGCAGAGGATTCTGTAGAGGGCTGTTAAACTGTAAAATAATAATGATCTCACTAGTATTGTTCTGCTGCTACACCAGGAGCTATATCCCCGGTTAGATAATTACTCTGACTGTACCCTGTCAGTTAATCAATCCACCACCACTGGGTGAAGTAAATCGATCACCAGTCATGATTGATGACTCGACTGTTTTTCATGGTGACTGAGTGACCTTTTTTAATCTTTATGAATTGTGCATCTGTAGGAAGGAGTGGGGATTGGCGTTGTTCCTGCCTCCTGCAGTGCTGTCTAGCATGAAAGAGAAGAACATCAAAAAAGCCCTCACTCACATCCTCAAAACCAACCAAAACCTGGTGCCGCCTGGCAAAAAGGTAGACTGTGCTACCTCTTGCTTTTTCTCGCTTTATCTATCCACATCTGTATGCCTCTCCATCTTTTCCTTGCACCACATCTGGCTCTTGGCTACCACCTAGTGGAGTGTTCTGTTTCAAAATAGTTGTGCAGAGTGGCTGCTTGAACAGAGACTTTTTGACATTCTGCTCTGAATACCTCATGTAAGTTTTTGCAGCTTGTGTCTTATCCTACATCTCTTGCCTCCTCTCCCTTCCAGCTGACTGCCTTGCAGGCAAAGGTCCATTATCTGAAGTATCTCAGTGACTTGAGGCTTTACGGAGGACGTGTGTTTAAATCCACGCTAGTTGTGAGTGAAACAATCTTTCTGTCTCACATTGTATGCAGCCCGTGTCACATGCTGTTCATTTACATGCAAACAATGATGTGTATGCTGCCTTTCTTCCCTTTTACAGCAAGGCGAGAAGCACACAGAAGTGACTCTGCTGGTGGGGCCCAAATACGGCATCAGTCATGTGATTAACACCAAAACAAACCTGGTTGCACTTCTGGCTGATTTTAGTCATGTCAACCGCATTGAGATGTATACAGAAGATGAGAACAGGGTTAGAGTGGAACTACATGTTCTGGACGTAAAGGTTAACAAATCTTCTTCCCTTCTCAGTTTTCTAAACATTTTTTGCAGCAAGTATGTTGAGCCATTGCAGTCATTATAACCTCATTGTACAACCTTACTCTCTCATTTATTTTGTGCTCATTGTTGTCTGATTATCCACCTCTTTCACAGCCCATCACTCTCTTAATGGAGTCTGTTGATGCAATGAATCTGGCCTGTTTGACTGCTGGCTACTACAGATTACTGGTGGACTCTCGGCGCTCCATCTTCAATGTGGCCAAAAACACAGACAGTATAGAAACAAGTATGTCTGAAAGGATCACAGGATGACTCATCAAAAATGTGCTGTGTTTAAATAGAGCTGTTTCATTTTCTGGTTCCTCTTTGCAGGTCATGCAGCAAGAGTAAAGCAGAACTACCAGGCCATTGAGTGCACATACAGCACACCCCATAAAGGATATGAAGACAGAAACAACCAGAGGTGCAGCCAAGATTATTCTGACCCGGAGTGTGAATACCTCGACCATGGCAGATATGAAGGCCAACCCATCTACGTAACTGAGATCCACCAGCCCCAGCACTCAATTCACATGACAGAGAGAGCAGAGTGCTGCAGAATCCCCTGTTCCCAAACCTATCTCAATGTTCCAAGGCAGAAACCCCAGGACTCCTCCAGGAGTGCAAAGGTCTCCTTCATATTTGGAGACCCTCCCTTAGACCGTGTAAACCCCCAAAATCTGGGCTACCAGAGACTGATGGATGAAGGCCCAGAGATTCTAGACAATCACAGCCCCATGTACAGGCGTCTCGAGGAGGACTATAAGATGATGGATGCCATAGAAGACGGGTATCAGTACTCCACTAAAATCTTTAGTCCTAGCGAGTGCATCGAGGAGCCACTGCTGCATGATATCTGCTACGCTGAGACAACAGACGACGCAGAGGATGAGGATGACATCAGCTGTGAGGAAGACATGGTGATGAGTGACACTGACAAGCCTACACTGCTCTCGCTCTCAGGGTCCAGTGATGACATCATTGACTTGACCTCTCTCCCTCCCCCACCGGAGGGAAATGACGAGGAGGACAATGACGTACTGCTGCACTCTCTTAACATGGCCATTGCTGCTCCTCCTCCTGGTTTCAGGGACAGCTCTGATGAGGAGGAGCAGCAAGGGGCTGGGATTCGGGCCCAGGGAGCCTGCAATGATATCCCAGTGTCTCTCATAGATTCAGTGCCCACCCACGGAGCAGAGGGCCCCGGGGAGCCTCTGGATGATGCAGTGGTGTCCACCTTACAGGCACTCGAGGCCCTTGCTGCATCTGAGGAACAGAGTCCAGCACAGTCAGAGAGTAGCACAGGTTCTCCTTATACTATTGTAACATTCATCCATTAACACCACACATGTTCCAGCCATTCACTTTTGATTTGTTGTTGATTTTTTTTTTCAATAAAACCCATTTTGTTCTATGTTTCCATTTGTGAGTATTTCTTTAATCATTTGAGAGTACAGGCATTTGTGCTCATCATTGTGTCATTCATTTGTTAAGATTTGTTCTTGTTTTGTGAATCCTTTGGTTTTCCTCAATTGCACACTAAACAATGTAAAAGGTTAGACATAAGAAAAGGTAAATAATCATAAATAGCCATCTATAGATGTGACCAATTATTGGTACCCTTTCACAAACACAAACTTCTCTGAAATCAGTTGTCACTTTTCATTGCTCTTAATTAGTCTTCTACACTTCTCTACTGGTGCTTTGTTCCAGTCTTCTTCTGCAAACTGCTCCGATTCTCAGATTTGATGGCTGCTTTCTTTCTTTCAGCTCTTTCTGGAGATGCTGAATTGGATTAACATCAAGATTCTTAGCAGATTGCTTTAAAATTGTCCAATTTTCCTTCTCATCCATTCGTTGGTGCTTTTAGTATGTTATATCCATTATGCTCTGTGACACCGCACAGTTATGTTTTGCTCTGGAAGGCCCTGACAATCTTCTGATTTCATTGTGTCTCAAGGCACCCTGCACCCTGCAGCAAAGCAGCCCCATAACAGCTGTTTCCAACTAAGCCTTTTCCATCTTTCAGTTCTTTTCTTCAAAAGCTTTATCTTTTCTTTTGTGAAATCTCTAATTTTGTTTCATTTGTCCAAGGGACATTGTCCCAGGAGCATGGTGACTTTTCAACATGCATTTTAGCAAACTCTAGATTTTTATGTTTCTCTTTCAAAAGTGGGGTCTTCCTGCATCCTCTTCCATGGAGCCCACTTTCATTTTGAAACCTACATACACTTCGACCAGACACTGCTGAACCTTGATCTTCAAATTTTCTGTGGTTCCTCTTCTACCATTCGATCTATCCTTCTGTTCAGTCAATTTTCCACTTGCAGGTCCAGGGAGGTTTGTTACGGTCCCATGGACACTAAACTTAATAACGTAATAATATTAGCAGCTGAGGTCACACTAACATTGAGCTGCTTGGAGACGATCTTGTAGTCCTTTCCCTTCACTTTGACCACACTTGGCAATTGTTGCTTTCTTTTGTCCCTTCAGCAGCTCTCTTCTCTTTCTTCTTTTTCTTGTCCGTTTTCAGTGTGGAGCACCCAATGATACCAAACAGCTCAGTGGCTACATATACATTTAAATAGGCTATATGGATGATCAAATGATTGACTAAAAGGTTGAAGACTCCTGTGAAAGGGAATAAAGAGAGTAATTTGCTTCAAATATCAATCCAAGGCACTTATTCAGCACCACTTCTAAGGGGTATCAATAATTTGGTCCAGGCTATTTAGAAGATCTTTTTAGAATAAGCAAGTAATGTTTACAGCCTCTTCTTTTGCTATTTTGTAAGTATGCATGACAAAGGACTTTATCATTTTAGCACTTTTCTGGAAGAATGGAACATTGTTTCATTGAGTTGTAAGGTTGGCAGCACATGAATATTTTATAGATTCCAAAATGTTATTTACATTTTAAGGGGAATGATATTATGTAATGATTTATATTTATGATTGTCAGAGCTATTTTGAAGTAATGATTTAAGTATTTTTCTCATTTACATGCTGATTTACATTGTCATTACCATTAATCATGTTTGACTCACTCCTTAATTTGTTAATCTGCCTCAAATGAAGTTGTTAATGAGATGTTTGTCTTTTCTGTGGCACACAGGTGTAGAAATATCACGAGCATTTAGTCCCGAGTCTTCAGATTCTGGCAATGAGACAAACTCTTCTGAGATGACGGAGAGCTCCGAGCTGGCCACCGCTCAGAGACTCTCAGAGAGCCACCTGAGAATGCATGTAGCCATGGCCGAAGCATACCATGCCATGAATGAAGAAAAGACAGAGGTGAGTGCGCCGAGTGATGGCAGAGCAGGAGCTATGCAGTACAACCCCCAGGAGCATCAGGAGGAGGAGGGAAAATCCTCTGCTGTGGCATCCTCACAGATATTTCACTCGGATGGCGGTGAGATGGAGCCAGAGACTATGGAAATAAAATCAGTGAGTGAATACTTCACTAAAATGCACATGGGCTCAGTAATGAGCAGGCAGAGAGGTAAACAGAGGGAGACAGAGAGCAGAATCCAAGGAGATACCTATGAGTCCTCTGATAAATCGCACATGGCCCCGCAAGACTCAGCTAAGGACGAGCCCCCTCATCTTGTGGGGAAGTATAACGCTTTCACTGTGAGAGATTCCTATTACATGAATCAACTTGATCTGGGGCGAACTCACTTTAAAGACAGGCATCAAAAATGGCAGCAGAGAGTGCCCGGAAACAAAATGGCAGAGAATCTTGCTCCAGAATGTGTGAATGACTCACAGGCTTCCCACGCAGACAGGTTGACAGCAAAGGGAGAGAAGCAGGACTTAGATGAAAGAAGCCAACAGCTAAATGCCCATCTCATCTCCCCATCCAAAGGGCCCGTCCCTGCAGAGGGAGATGCTGCTTCACAGGATAACGAGCAGCAGCAAGTGAAGCCCTTGGAGCAAGACGTCACACGGTTATACGACTACCACGTGAGCAAGCGCATGTCATCAATACAAAGTGAAGGCATTCATTCCCTCCAGAGCTCACAGTGTTCCTCAATAGATGCCGGTTGTAGCACAGGCAGCAGCAGCTGTGTCACCCCCATGGATTCTCCCCTTTGTGCCACAGACAATATGCATGTACTGTCTGAGTCCTCGCTCAAGGGGCTGAGCTATGTCACGGCTGAGGAGAAGGCTTATGGGGCCCCGGGGCAGGGGAAGCCTGGCCATCCCATGGAGCCCACCCTGTTGAGGAAGATCCATGCAGCTACCAGTGCTGAGCCTGGGTTCGGGACAACACGGGATGGCAGTCACAGGATGCCCAAGATAAAAGAAACCACAGGTAAAACTAAACAGGAGGGTGCTTCCTCTGATCTGTGTAAATCATTGTAGGCAAATAGATAAAAGAATATATTTCAAATGGTATATTTCAATTTGTCTAAATTACAAACTGTCACTTTCTCACTTACTTCTAGTGGCATGCAGCCATGTAGATAGTGTTTTATTAGTTTTTATGTTGATATATCTGTCTCTGAGCTTTCTGCATTCACCCTAGTGAATGAAAAGGAGGGCAGTTTTGATTGTGGTGCTCACAGCACTGAACAACTGCTTTTTATTATTATTTTATTTAACAGTGAGTAGTCTTTCCAGGAACTATAAAATACATTTGTGCCCCCATTTGCCTCCAGTACTCTTACAAGAATGTGCTTGACATTTTGGGAAATTTGCTGATTCACTTTCTCGCAATGAGTAAAATATTTGTATCACTTTGATATCAGGCTTTTCAGTGTGAAGTATGAAAGTGTAAAAGGAGAAGTTGGTTGGTTTTGAGCAGGGCTATGTTTAACACAGTAGCCTCTTGTTCCTGTCCTCACCAGGAGGTTTCCACAAAGCCAGTGGAGGCTCAAAGAAGTTAGTGAAACAGGCCAAAATATAATGCTGCACACAACCCTCCATAAAAACCCAAAGTTTTTGGTTTTCATAGAGATTCAACAGATAAGATGCAAAATGTTAATGTTATTGAGCTTTAGAGGTGCTGGTAGGCCGATTTTGTTACCTTTGGACAGAGTAAATTAGCTGTTTCTCCCTGTCTCCAGTGTTTTTGCTAATCTAAGCTAACCAGCTGTTGGTCCTGCCTCATATTTAGTAGAAAGATATTAAAGTGGCAACGATGTTCCAATCATCTGCAAATTTTTTCCCAAAATGTCAAACTATTCACTCATCAATTAGACCATTCTCCTCCTAAATGTAATGCCTTATTTGTTTTATTGCTTGCACTGATAACCCTAAGAAAACATTTGATTACTGTCAGGGAGATGCTTAACAGTTCTCTTTGTTTTCCTACTACCCCTAGTGTAGCTTGCACACAGCTGAAGAAGGCTGGGGAAGAGTCATCTTTAGCTCTCTGTAATGAGACCAGTACCACCACCACAACCATGTCACCTTCATCATTACAAAGTAGCACAGAGCCCAGAGGGCTAACACAGGCCAGCCCTGAGCCCGACCCACATGCCCTGGCTTTCCCCTCAAGCGGATCCTCATGTGACCCTACAACAGGCAGCCTCAGGAAGCCACGCAGGGTTCGGATGCTCAGGAGGAGCTGGAGCACCTTAATGCCAGGTTCCAAGAGCTTGGAAGCACTGTTAGAAAAGACCAAAGCCACACTTACAGGGAAGAACGATGGTCAAAATTTGAAGTCCCAAGATCCTCCAAAAGTGCGGAGGACATTCTCAGCCAAAACCTTGCCCAAGAGCTTGTCCCATGGTTCAGTTGCCTCTAATTCGTCTGGTAGACGGCTGCTAAGAGGAGCCTCTCTGTTGCTGCCAGAGTCAACAGCACCGAGGCTGGATGCTGCTACGTGGAGGTGCCATGGGCCGTTCAGTCACTGCTTCCTCAGGAGAAAGTCAAGCACTCATAGTGGTGATGATGATGGAGAGATGCCCCCACATGCTCTGTTGTCTGACAGCTCGGTTTCTTCCAGTGGCAAGGAAAAAACCATCCTGAAAGCAGACAGTAAGGCTGAGTGGAGCAACATGGCCCCAGCTATGAATGACATGAGCCTAAAAGCGAGACTTGCTTGTATAAATTCGATGAAGGGAAGGACCTACAGCCTTCACACAGGGTTTGCACTTGCACAGAAGGATGCCTTAGACATGATAAGCATATTGCGTTCCAGCGTAGGCCACTTGGCCAAAGGTGACGTGCCCGAGGTCACCGACGCTGACATGGAAACGTTCTCCCAGCTGCTTTTCATGCAGGCCAAAGTGCTGAGCGGCGCCTGCAGTCAGATGGCCATGGAGTACAGCAGCCCAGAAGAGTTGCTGCTCACACTGACGCACAGCTTCCACACACTGTGTTGTTTAACGCAAGCCTGCATGTCACTAGTGGAAGGCCTGAGCACCGAGAGTGAACGGCGAGAGGTGGTAGCCAAGGTGGATGAGGTCGTCATGAACTATGTGTGTCTGCTGAAAGCTGCTGAAGCAGCTTCGGGAGGCTCCGCCAGTGACCAAAGTGTGAATGCATTGACACATTACTCTGCCACCATGTCTGCTATTATAAACACACTAACTCACTCACTGACAACACTGCTCAACAAAAAAACTGTTGTTATTTTGTCCTGATTATTGATTTTAAAGCCATACATAAGAGACATGGGTTTAACAACCAATGTGAACTGCTGTGAAGAAAAAAAAACTTGCCTTGTGTATACAATATTTTATTATGTAAAGAAAATATAAAATTATATGAATAATTAAAGTTTTAAATAGATTATATTGAGGTCTCTATTAAGAAGCATATGACCCTCCTCTCAAGTATATTATCTAATATTACATAATAGGGATTATTTTAATGATTTATTGGTTATAATAGGAGCTTAACATGTAGATTATCACCACCTTATTAGTACCTTGTTTATAAATTGT
>OMNN01079609.1:0-96639 GCA_900302755.1 Chromis chromis | reverse complement strand
AACATAACCTTACTTGATTAAATACACTGAGTGGTTTTGCTGCTTGAGCCTTATTTCATCTGTTAACAGGTAACATAAATACTGTTGTGTATTTGACATGACTGAGTAGGTTCACAGACTTTATGAATTTTTCACCTTGTGCTACTCTTACAGTGTATTTTATCATTTATTATCTCACAATTAATAGTAATAGATTAACAGAATTTATATTTTTGACAAAGAACAAGACCAAAGAGGGCCAGTCATTCCAACCAAGTGTTATTTCACTTACAACCTGCTGCCACCTGCTGGATATGAGTGGTGCCATGCTGAAAAGCAAATTAAAAAACCCCAAGGATGGGTTGACAAATTTTTAAGTCTGCTTTAAAAGTAACGTCACATGCCCATATGAGCATAGAAATTTTGACATGTCAAAAGCACAACTGTAATTAACAACATTAATATAAATGGCTGCATTTTAAAGAGGCAGCTTAAGTCCGCGGTTTGGTACATCACTGGAAAGGCTTCCTGGGCTGCTTAATGAAGATTGTAGAGCTATTGTAATAATATAAGTCAAAATGTTTGCTGTGAAAAATGTCTATTGAAACTGGTTTTGCTTGCTATTATCATTACTTCTAATCCTCATTCTCTAGTTGAGATGGCTGAAGCCTCCTCGTAACTTCAGCTAAACTTTGGAATACAATTAAGTCCAGAACAAAGACTGCAGATTTTGTCCACCTTTATGTCCAGTGGAAGGGTGTAAGGAAGAAGAAGGAAGTTATAGCAAGCAAACAGTATTTCAATTCATATGAGCCCTAGACTATTGCTTTGTGACATTTAAAAGACATGTGACCCTACCTTTTAACATATGAAACAAAAACATAACATTGTACCAAGTAAGTTCAGGTTACTTCATTTGATTAATTTCTTTATTTGTCTACAGGCTGTCACATGTTGGATGCGCTTGCTGCTGTTCTGTCTGTGTTGCCATTATGAAATCCAGCCTGCTGAATGCAAACCTACATGGATGTCGCTGCAGTTCCCTTGTGATGTCACAGCCCACAACAGCTCGAAGGTCATATTTGACTGCAAAGGGCGTCATCTGCATAAAGTTCCTGATGGGATAACGAGTAATGCAACCGATCTCAACTTATCTGAAAATTTCATTAAGAATATTACCGTTGATGCCTTTTCCAACCTTCTGAATCTGACTCAGCTCAACCTCAACTGGGCCAACAAGAACAAAGAACTGATCATTGCTGCGAATGCTTTCAAAAACCTCACAAAACTACAACAGCTGAGACTCACCGGCAATTGTCTGAAAGCCATCCCAGGCAATATCCCTCTCTCTGTTGAAACCCTCGAGCTACACAACAACAAGATCAAGATGGATCACTGGAACCTCACTGGCCTAAGAAACGTGACGAAACTGGGGTTGTCCAAAAACTGCTACATGTGGAATCCTTGTGGTAAATCTGTCATTATAATGGATGACAGTTTTACAGTCATGACAAAACTGCAGACTCTGGACTTGTCCTTTAACAACTTAACCCAAGTTCCCAAAGGATTACCTCAATCACTATCCGAATTATACCTGGGTTCTAACAGAATAGAGAACATAGGTGAAGATCCTTTTTGTGAGTTACATAATTTAACAAACCTAGGACTGCAAGGGAACTGTCCAAGATGTCAAAATGCTCCATTTCCCTGTGTACCTTGTCAAAATGATTCTCTCAGCATTCATCCAGCTGCATTTCAAAATCTAACAGGGCTTAAGCAATTGAACCTGGGAGGGAACTCACTGCAGCACCTGAATCCCTCTTGGTTTGAGAGGCTAAACAACCTTAAAGAACTGTTCCTGTCATTTAACTTCTTACTAAAAACAATTACTGACGAGGCCACATTTCTAAGATACCTACCAAGGTTAGAAAAAATCGATCTGTCTTTCAACTTTGCTCTCAAGCTCTATCCTAACACAGTAAACCTTTCAAAAGAGTTTTCAAATCTTGTGTCACTAAAAGTTTTGCATATGGAGGGTTTGGTCTTCCAGAATATTGGACCAGGCACCCTTAAACCTCTATATGAGCTCAAAAATCTGTCTGCGTTAAACTTAGGCACGAACTTCATTATTCACTCTGATTCAACCATATTCAGGAAATTCCACCACTTGAAAATGATATATCTTGCAGAAAACAGGCTGTATCCCATTCCAGATCCCCAACACCCAGGTAACGGATACAATCAGCGGTTGGATCTTTCTGTTTCACTGCTCAGAAAAATCCATCCAAAAGACACTACTTATGAGCTATCCCACAGCCTCATAAAGCAGGAGTGCTTTGACTCTGGACGAGTGCTAATCCTCAGCTCAAACAATCTGTTCTTCATTTCTCCAAAGCAGTTCAACAGCTTTGGCGATATTGCATGTCTCAACCTGTCAGGAAATGGATTTTCAGCAGCACTCAATGGCACAGAGTTCTCCCAGCTGCGTAATCTTACCTACCTGGACCTGTCCTTCAATAAGATTGATCTGGCCTATGACAACGCCTTCAGTGAACTCCAGAAACTGCAAGTGCTCGACCTCAGTTACAATGCGCACTACTTTCAAGCATTCGGGATTACACATAATTTACATTTTACAAAAAATCTGCCTGCTCTAAGAGTGCTGAATATGAGTCATAACTCCATTTCTACATTAACAACTAAACAGATGTACAGTCAATCATTATCAGAACTTCAGTTTACAAACAATGATCTAGGGACTCTTTGGAAAGAAAAGGATGGCTCATATAAGACACTTTTTACTAATCTAACTAATTTGACAATTTTAGATATATCTCACAACAAAATTGCAAAGATTCCAGGCAATGTTTATGAACTTTTACCGGATACGCTCGTCACATTACACATTAATCATAACGGACTGACTGAGTTTGCATGGGACAAACTGAAGCATTTCCATCAACTTCAAATTTTAGACCTGAGCTTCAATTCTTTGTCCCATGTGACAGGCATCAACTCAAGCATCACCAACACTTTGACTTTCCTTGACCTGAGCCATAATCGCATTTTCCACTTAGACAATGGATTTATAAAGGGTCCCAAAAGCTTAGAGACTCTTAGCCTTAGCTACAACAAACTCACTACCATCAATCAATCGACCTTCCAATCAGGACCTGAAAATCCTATAAAGACTTTGTTCTTGCAGAAAAACCCGTTCCAATGTACGTGTGACTCATTAGATTTCATTTTATGGATTGAAAACAGCAATATAAAGATCCCTAGACTGACCACTGAAGTGACATGCGACACACCAGTGAACCAGAGGGGTCGAGCGCTGATAAACTTTGACATTAATCAGTGCGTAAATGACAGTCTAGCATTCCAGATCTACATCCTCACGACTTTCTTCATTATTGTTTTTATGTTTGTGGCAACAGTTGCTCACTTGTTTTACTGGGACGCCTCCTATGTCCTACACTATGTGAAAGCTAAGCTGAAGGGATACAGTTCTTTTTACTCATCAGACAGTGTTTATGATGTTTTTGTGACATATGACACCAGAGATCCGCATGTCTCTGAGTGGGTGATGGGGAATCTGCGGGTGAAACTGGAAGAGGAAGGCGAGAAGCATCTTCCTCTGTGTCTGGAGGAGAGGGATTGGCCCCCAGGAGTCCCTCTGGTGGACAACCTCACCCAGAGCATCCAATATAGTCGCAAGACCCTGTTTGTTTTGACAGAGGGCTATGTTAAGACCGGGGTTTTCAAGCTGGCTATGTATCTGGCCCACCAAAGACTGCTGGATGAAAATGTGGATGTGATCGTCCTGCTGATGCTGGAGCCCGTCCTGCAGCATTCTCACTTCATGCGCCTGAGGAGGAGACTGTGTGAGAGAAGTGTTGTGGAGTGGCCGAGAACAGCAGCCGTGGAGCCCTGGTTCTGGCAAAACCTGAGGAATGTGGTACGGGTAGATAATCAGGTCATGTACAATAAGAGTTATTCAAAGTACTTCACCAGCAGGTGAAAGATGAGTGATGACAGTGTGGGACGGATTTATGATGTGGTGTGCTTGTTGTGAAACCACTGT
Organism: Chromis chromis; assembly: GCA_900302755.1. NCBI lineage: Eukaryota > Metazoa > Chordata > Actinopteri > Pomacentridae > Chromis > Chromis chromis. The sequence continues at coordinate 92,576 of OMNN01079609.1, read as the reverse complement.
TGGTTTGTTCCTTGTAAACGTTTATTACTCTGCCTTGGATTTAAATGCAAAACAACTAAAGACATGATTTCCTAATTTTTGCTTACACAGAATGATACTGAATGTCTTGTAATTTGTGTGCAAATATTACAGTGTATAAATAAACCACTCTATTTCAAATCTGTGCCATTTTGTAAAAGCACATTTTGCAGTGTATTATATGGTCTCCATCCAACTTAGAAAATATCTGTAAGGTTACAAGTTTAACCTACAAAAGGTAAATTCACTGCTCAGTGTTTACTGCCAGTTTGAAGCCTAGACTAAATAATAACTGGATAAAAACCAAAACTGGTGGAATAAACTAAACTTTACGCAATCCACATGCTAAACTTGGCTATAACCTGTATGACCCCATTTATTATTCTTAATGTGACCTCTCCATTGCAATAGTGTCAACCCGGGTACATTTGCCTTCTGGGAAACTCTAGTCGAGATTTAATGAGTTTTTCAACAGTGGCTGCACAGTATCTACCATCTCAGCCGCTGAAGCTTGTAACTCCTTTAAGGGAGTCATAGTGTCTTGGTGGCGTCACTAGTCTCTTTCCTGCACGGTGACTCTGACTTTTTGAGGACGGCCTAGGCAGATTTACGCACTTCCACTTCTTAATGATGGATTTAACTGTACTCCAAGAGGTATTTAATGACTTGGAAATTTTCTTTACTTTGCATTTTGAATTTTTGAATTTACTTTCATTACTTTGTAGAAATCTGTTTTCACTTTGACACAAAAGAGTCTTTTTTTTGGTGGAAATTCTGGTAAAAAAAAAAAGAAAAGAAAAAAAAGAAAAAGCCAAATTAAAATGATCATAATTTAATGCTGAATAGCAATAAAAGGGGAAAACCTCCATACTTTTTTTCAGTACTTTTTGTATTCAGCAGGGATGCTTAGCCTACAGGCCTCAAAAGTCCTACTCTCACATTTTCACACATTAAGGCGACAGTGTTTGCTATTTTATGCTCAAACTAATGCACAACCCTCCATAGGACTCTAATGTAAACCGTAAAAAAATATATCACATTATATATAAAAACCCTCAGAGGCTTATTTTGTACTAACAAATCATTACATAAACACACCTCAGAACCATTTCTTTTCATTTCCTCAGACCAGTAAAATAATTTCAATGCAATTTAAAGATAATCAACCAAAAAATACTTTAAAGTTTGCTCTGCGTCTGGTCATTACCTCATTTGTCCACATGGTGTCGCGACTGATGCAGCATTAACAGGTTGCTGTGTGCAAGTTAAACCTAAACACATTGTCCCGTTCAGAAATCACACTGTATAACCTATATTTTAAGCCGCCTTTTTGCATGAAGGATCATCTTGTACCAGTGCAGTGATATGCGCATGTTTTACAGGGTTAGTAGTAAACACATCGCCTTCACTCACCTGATGTGGCGCAGCTGGTGCATCTAATAAGTTATTTCCCCCCCAAAAAATAAATACTTTTTTCTTCTAAATCTACACTGCTAAATCGCGATTTAGGTTTACTAAGAGTTTTGTTTGTGATCGCTTTAAAATAAAAGCAAAAACAAGTGAGTATAAAAGCAGGCTGGGCGTGACTTGAGCGGGTTATTTGCATACTGCGCAGTATTTATGGGGTGATTGAGGCTCCACATATCACTCTGCCCCTGCGACATCAAGGCGTGCGTTCTTTTGCTTCTCTACCTAAAACCCTGGTAAGTGTTTTGCAGTTTTCAGATTATGTACACTTTATTTCGAGCCCTTTTTTTCATTTCTACCCTTGCTGTTTCGTAATATCCTGGCTCAGCATCAAACAGTTTTGGAAGATACGGGAATACATCCGTAACATGCTGTGACTGTGGCCGATTAAAACGGAAGGAGTGTTGCAGTGACTGAAAAGCATGAGTTGACATTGCTGCATGATAGGAGGATAATCAAGTCAAAATCAAAGATGCTGTGCATGTTTTGTGTGTGAAGTTAATTGATCAGGGGGGAGGGGAGTAGTAGGATCTGATGAAGGTAGTCTGCTCATCTGGATTCCTGAGAAGGGCGGTGGTCCTCAGTGGCTCATGCTGCTTCAAGTGAAACAAGACGCATGCATGCAAACCTATTTTACATGAATTGCATTGTTGGTCGGAGCCCTAGTCATATCATTGGTTTACTCCTGCATGATCAGGTGAGCTGATTGAACTCAATTGAAAGATGAGCATAATTTAAAAAGACTTGTCTTTTTTGTTTTTAAATATAGAGCCTCTGCAAACATGTCTGACAAACCCGACGTCGCTGAAGTTGAAACTTTTGACAAAACCAAGCTGAAGAAGACGGAGACTCAAGAGAAGAACACACTGCCAACCAAAGAAAGTATGTACTGTAATCGGTGGTCTTTATCCAAAACGCTTAGTTGCTATGGTGCACAATCTCTGAAACTAAAGAAGAAACTTTCTTCCTCTTTCCGCAGCCATCGAACAGGAAAAGGCAGAGTCATCATGAAGACCAGTCCTCCCCTGCACTGTACATTCCACAAGCTTTTGCCCTTTTTCGCCAAACTTTTATCAACATGCATTTCTGACAAATTGACTTAACAATGGCTGTACACCTCCCACACCACTCATTTGTCCAAAAGGCATTCTGTACAGAAAGGAAGTGTAGCTTCATGTCGGCGTGGGTTTTCTGGTATCTGTTGTCTGCATCTCCAGAGTGGCGTCAAGAGCAGGCGTGCCGTGAAACATCTGATGGACCTACACTTGGTTATTTGTAGCCCTACTCCAGCCACTTGTGAATGCTTTCAAGGCAAACTGTTTTGTATAAAATCTGGAATGCACAAGTTTGTTAAATATGCAAAATAAAAAAAGGAAATTGATGCATGTGTCCTCGTTTTTAAGCGTAGGATTTTGACCTGTTTGCACTCCACCCACCCTGAGCAATAACAAGCACTTGAGTAGTCGTTGGCTTTTTAATCTTGAGCAGGTCTGACGGCATGGGAGGACTCTGTAGGCGTTGCATCCGTCTTTAATGCTGGCACAGTTTAGTCACCAGCTGACCTAAAATGTGCAGACAGCCATCAAAGCTAAAGCTTGATCGGCTTGCTCCATTTTTAAACAATGTGCCCTCAGAAAAAAGCTAAGGTTTTGGCATGAAATGATTGTAATCTGAAATCATGCCCATTTGGACTTGCGCACTTCAGGATTTAGCTGTTTTGGCAGTTCTACATTTGTAAGAGGTAAAGGATTAGGAATGGAAGACATCTGGTAGATACTGCTATAAAAAGGGTGGGGAATGTTAATCCTTAGTACTTTTTGTGTAGCGGTATTCTAGTCTTTGAATAGACTGTCTATGAAACTAAACGTAAACACGTTGCTTACATCCTGGAATGAATATAACCAAGTAAGTCCACAGATCCTCCCCACCTTGCTGCTTTGTTAAACTCTGACTTGAAAGGCAAGCTTGTGCTTACTTTATAAAATGGACCAACCATGCAGTGCACTCAAAACTTCCTTCCTTGCAGCTGCACCAGTTCCATGTTAAGGCAGCCCTGTGCAGGAACGTATCTAAAGTCCCTCCCCACTCTGCCTCTAGCTGTAACTACAGCAACTTCCCACTGTGAAACTGAGTAGAGGTAATTTTGAGAATCTCTTCTACCTGCTTACCTTTATGCAAATAAAACTCAGGTGCTGGATTACAGTAAAGGAGTGTGTCTCAATTTCACAGTTTTACTACACTGGAAAAATGAACCAACTGACTTTTTGGTGTGCTGTTATATTTAAATCAGAAGCTGCAATGTTCAGAATTGCTTTAAACATAGAAGTAGTGGTAAAACACTATAAAGCTTGTGGTTGGTTATGTTGAAAACCTGCCTTGCAGTGAGAATTATATACCTGTCAAATGGGTGTCCCACATGACCCTGTACTGTAATTTGATGTGACACTGTGAGTTAAAGTTGATGGTTGCAATGTGCCCTGAAGTCATGTGCTCATACAGTGGAGACAGGAGCAATACGTAGCTTAGTCAGCTGGGTGAAACTCTACATTTATTAAGTAAACAAGTTCAAAAAGTTAAACAAATGTGCCCATTTGCCCCAGGACTCATCACTACATAGCAGACTACTGCTGTAAGTGAGTGCTTTGAGGCTTTGAGTTGACAAAAGCCTTATTCTGGATGACCTCATTTAATGTGTAAACCACAGCACTGATGTGGCGGCACTATCTTGAGGCTGTCACATCTGAAGTGAAGTTTAAAGAAGAAAAAAGAGAACCTGTTCTGCTGCAGGGACTTCAGCTGGTTCTTTTGTGGGGAGACGGAGAAAGAGAGAGAAGGGGGAGAAAGATTACATAATGCAATATGTCTATAGACCGTAACAGCTGTGCTGAAACAACAATAGGCTCTGCTGAGGGATTGGCACAAGTTCACATTCATCCTCTTTCCCATGAGGCTGCATTTAATCCAGAGTGATTTTTAGTATGGGAAAAGGACATGTTAGTTTATGTTTTATTCTGTTTTTAAAGAGCACAAAAAGTCTACACAGTTTTTACTCTTGCACACATCTGTGATGCCAGCCCCTCCTCTACGTCCTCGGCCATCCTTATGTGCAGTCTTGTCAGACAACAGCTTCTCAGTGCCCAATAACAATGTGTGCTTTTGGGATGACATTAGCCTGTATTACACATAACAAGACAATACTATCCCATTACACTCACTACACATTTTGTTTAACTGTTTCTTAGACAGACTTGAGATCCGTGCAATGATAATTTAGCTAAATGGCTCAGCATATTGCTCAAGGACACTTATTTTTGTAAAGTTAAATGTGATTCATTTGGATGGAAAGCTTACTTTTACACAAAAACATTCTGTATCATTAGTCACCCCATTTTTACTCATGCTGCTTGTGTGAATCTGCATTCCATGATGGTGTCAGCCCAGTCAAGAGCTGATAATGTCCATGAAAAGGAATGCAAATGGAACTGAAATGGCTAATTGTGGTGAACTTGGCATAAGACACCAAGAGGCCATCTGCCACTGTTGTGACGGACGCCCTCTGTGACTCGGACTGACTGCAGCCTACTACGAAGAACACAGATTCCTCTGAGACTGTCTATGGCTGCATACTGTACGTAATGTGCTTTGAGCATAAGAGCACACTGGCACTGCTGCTGCTCAAAAGCTGCTTATGCTGTACATTAACAAAAAACACATTGTACTGTTAGTTTGACCAAGTGGCTGTGAATAACTTGTGAAACGGCATACAGGTTGGTACAGCATAAATGAAACTGAGATAAATATGTCGAAAGAGCAAAAACAAAGGTACTATTAGCTTTGCTCAGCTATTAGACCTATTTTAAGGAAAAGAAATCTAGAGTTTCAGAAAGTTCTAACGTGCTTTTGCCCATTATTTGGTACTTTTAGTACTAACTTTTGTACTAACCAATTACTCAAGAGTGTAGATATTTCAGCAAAGGTGGATTCTCCTGAATTTGGCAATTATATGTGCAATAATGGTTGAATGACATGTTCTTGCGTGACACAGAAGTCTGCCTAAAGATATATTTTTATATAGATATGGCCATGCTGTGTGTTGATGTGCTTCATAAGCCTGTGTGGGCTGATCATGACATGGGTCTAAAATTAATCGCATAAACAATGAGTCACAATGTGAGAAATGGTGTGAAACGATGTGAGAAGCCAGTCCTGCCCAAGTCCTTCTTGTTTAGCTTTCACAAGTCGTGTTTTTGAAATATTGGCAAAACACTAGGGTTTGCTAATGCAAATAAAAGGATTGCTAGTGAGCATGTAATTTTTCAACCCATACAATATAGGAAATACAATAAAAGTTAATAAACACCCCTTTCTTTTACCAACGAATTCATCACCTGTAACCTCCATTGTGCATTTTAACAGGAAAGGCTGCAGGCTACACAAGGCTTGTTCCTACAGGTTATTATTTTTACATGCAAGAGGAAGTGACAGGGGCTCACAGCTGCAAGCAGCAGCGTGGTGAAACTCATCTCTTTGTCTCTGCTGTTTCCTCATGTTCAGCCTAAAACCTGAATGCCCAGTCCATCTTTCTTGCTCTCTGTTTCCATGGTAGCAGACAGGAGATTTCCACATTTTCACATGATCAGAGACTGTTGTTCTGAGCCCTAAATCCATTCAATTCACGAGAGAATATTGATTTTTAAACAACAATTCTTTGATTAAATCCACGCAAGAAATAGTGATTTCAGAAAACAGCTCTACTTCTGTCTTGATGCAGAACAGCGGTTTTGCTTTATGTGTGGTTTTTCCACAATATTTCAACATCTTTTTCTGTTCTCCCTCTTTACACCAATGTCAATACTCAAGATAAATGTAACGCTACTAAAGGTTTTATCTCGGTATGCTCTCAGTTAACAAGGAATGTTTTGGTGGGAAATATGTTCAGCTATGAAAATAAAGGGTTGTAGGTGAATCCTGTTGGGAATAGCTGCTGGGTGGTACGGGAACAACAAGAGAAACTCAACTCCCCAGTGAACTATTTTCTGCTCGTTTGGTTCACAGTGGAGATCAACTGAATCCTTGACACCTTCCCTCAAGGAAAAATGTTTAAATTGTCTACTTGCCACAGCGTGTTTCTCCTGTTTAGACAAAGCCTTGGTATGCTGCACAGCACAAATGTAGACAATACGCTGTGCTCTCATAGGACACCTTGTGCATTATTGTGAATGATTCCCAGCTATAGCATGCTCATTGCATTAAGAGAAACAAAAATAGTCTTAATGATCATAAAAAACTATTCATCAGTTAGGAAAAGAAGAATTTTCAGAAGCTACGCTCAGATCAGTTGGCTGTGCAGTGATGCATATATTGTAAATTAGCACCAATTTAACCAATCATCAGACCTCAGTCTTCAGATGGTCACACAATAGCACCAACTCTATCTTTTGTGTCTCTTGGGAAGTATCATGAATGTCTGCCTTTCATGCAGAATACTTTTGTTTCTTCAAAAGATCATAAAGAGAAATTTTACAAATATTTAAACTGGTAAGGAGTCCATTTAAAGAAAAGATTAATGGCACGAAAGGGGTGTGTCTGTATCCGTTTTCTGCCTGTACCTGTTTTGTAACCGGCAGAGAATAAGAGAACCTAATATTAGCCTGATACCAGTAAACACATTTCATATTGTTGGAGTGCATCCAGCACAAGCTCACATAATACAATCTGTCAGTGTAATTGATTTATATGAGAAAAGTTTCCTTCATTTTTACCATTATCTATTAAACGCAGAATCTGGGACAAAAATGCTCATTCATCTGCCTCTTTAAGTTGTTCATTCAGAGTGCACCAAGGAAAGGACAATTCATCTTTGTCTTCTTTCTCATAGCCGTGGTGGGAAAAAGCAGTCCTGCTATTGTGTGAAAGGTAGACACAAAAGCTGAGGGTGTGAGCTGGTCCAGCCAGCGACACACCATAATGGTTCTTATGTGTGACAAAGAAACTCACAGAAACATGCCTTGAGCTGTCTTTTAGAACCACGGGGAGATATCTGCCTACGTATCTGACAAACTAATCAATTAGAAGAGATGTGGGAATATCTGTGTGCAGATTTTTAAAAGGGATCTCTGGAATAACAAGGAAGCTACTTAAAATTTTAAAAAGCAATTTGAAACCGTATTAACACAGCAAACACAAAGGCAGAGTAAATACAGAGTTGCTTGACCTGTTTCCTATTCTCTGAAGGTTGTTAATCTTGGTTAGAGTGATGAATGGCAAATCCCTACTAAGCAGAGAATGTACCTTGCATTTATGAGCATTCTGCAGCATGACGATATCATCAAACAAGCAGCTATAAAGAGCTCAGGTAGTGCAGGAGTCCTATAACAGCATTCCTCCTGAGCCCTGATCTTAACATCAATAAGCCAGTCTAGAATATTAGATGTTAATTGCTAAATAAAAACTATTTATGGCATTATCTTTGAAAGCATGCTCACTTTACTTTAAGTGTCTAAATATTTCAACAGCATAACCCAATCAACAGTCTAGAAAACCACGACACAATGCATTGAGAAGGAGGAACCGGAAAGTGCAGGCAGTTACAGTAATACCTGCAGCAGCCTATTTTGGAAATACTGAGTCTAAATTCAAACACAACTACGTCTACATAACACATTTTTGACGTCATATATAAAAAACCTCACCCTGAGTTACACAAAGGTAACATAAAAACAACCTCGACCAGCTACTTCTTTGGTTTGCTAGACTAGATATCTGCATTAGCTCGGCAGATCTGTCCAGGGTGCAGAGATGTAGTGTGGTGTGATTCAATGTGACATGTGCATGCAACCTTACAGCTGCAAGAGAGTCACCCTGGTGTGCACAGTAGCTCGCCAGCTGTGAGTCTGGCAACCCAAATGCCCCCCTTCAGCACCAGCGTCCTCATAGTATATGTGTATGGGCAGAAAGAATTCACAGTGTTACATGTGCTAACTTAAGTATCCAGTCTGTGTCATACGCCACACATGCAGAACAGCGAGGACAAGGTGTGGGTTTAAGCTAGCATGATAACAGTGATCGTACTCGCTTGAACTTGTGATCATGTGTGACATCCGAGACAGGAAGTGAGAGGAGTAAGTGTGAAGTGAGATGCCAGTTTGCATGTTTTTAAAGAAGGAGGTAGACTCTGTGAGGCAGTAGTCATGTGATGTCAGCAGAGGAAGTGAGTGTTTTTAGTTGAAGGCCAGAAGAAGTGGGAGAAAATGCAGAGCTTGAACAGGCCAGAGTGCAGAGGCCTAAACAATTAATCAGGATTTCAAATTGAAATCGCAAATTGAAATAATGCAATCCGTAAATCGCAAAGGCTGCAGTTTAAGATATATGAGGTGTGGCTATTAAGAAACAAGGCTCAGCCATTTTTTAATTTCAGCAGATTGAACCCTTCAGGGGTTGTTTGTGGTGGATCAATGCATGCTACGTGGTTAAGGCACACACACTGTGGTTCGACTGACAATGAGCCCAGTCTAATTATTTAACAGCCACACCTCGTAGATGTTGCTGTTGTGCCAGTGATTTGACAAATTCATGCTATCTTCCTTATCTGACACACGGTGTTTTAATAGTGTCTAATGTGAAAATGTTAAATCACATGTTTTAAAACTGCTATACAGTGAATATTGATCTAAAGCTTGACTTCAAATTGTGTTCTGAATAGCTGTCAGAAAAATTGGATGTTTTCTTCAAATCGTTCAGCCCTGGTTGTGAGGTGTTTTTCTGACCAAATATATATTAAGTTCATGTGGTTAACGCTTTGTCACAGTCACAAATTTAGCCTGAGAAATGCTCAGTCCCTGCGCAATATAGGAAACAAATTAGCTTCCTTTGATGAGGACTAAGGGCCTCTATCTGTCCAAAGTTCAGCCTACAGCTAGGTTGGCAGCAGTGACATTAAAATACCTGTTATTCAGTCAGACATCTACCTTTCTAAGGAAAACACCACTGATAGGTAAACATTATTGGACACAAAGCTCTACTAATGATGCTGCTGTACAGTTGAGTCCTTTTGGTGTGTATACATCATCATACCAGAGCAGGATAATGCTCTTGACAAATCCCCAGAGCTCCACATGTCTCAACATCTCCTCCTCCTTCTTCTTCTTACACAGTCAGAATGATGGTTCTGAAACTTACAGTATGGCTTTCTCAACCAGTGATTACGCTGTCTGCACAGGATTAGCGTGTCTCTGAGATGATACATAATGTCTTTTTGAGCACTTATAAAGCACTGTTTTCATTTCTCAAAGCATTTGTGTTGATATTTGATAATGGCCCTGTAAAATCATTTAAGATGGTGAAAAATAAGATTATAGTTCCTTAGAAAAATTAGATCTTACACCAGTGTAGACAAGAAAGTGTTATCATGACAGTTAAATGTCCACATCTCTCCTTGTGCAATATACAGTGTGGCTGTATGTTACAGCAGCTTGTTTGTGAATTCGTCTGAACCCAGAAGTTTCAAAGTTGTGTGACAGGATGTGGTTAAGAGCTGCAGAGCTGTACTGTAGAAGCAAAAAACCCCAAATTCAACTGAGCTGATGAATTTACAACATAAACAGACTAATATTGTATTAGAATAAAGCTTAAGACTTTGTTGTCCTGATTCCTCTTTGCTGAAGATAGTATTCTTGTTTGTAAGCATGTCAGTGATTATTTAGTATGAAGTATGTGAACACTCTTGTACTGTGCTGTGTTCGCATGAGGTTTACAAAAGAGGCATGTATAGAGTCGTAAAATCACTTGTAATTATGTCATCGGGATGTTATTGAGTGCATTAAAACTTTACATTGCCTGCCCTGTCAGAAATTGCTGTGGTAAGGAACAGTATGTGCGGAACACCGAGTCCTCCCCAAACCTGCACACATCATAATATTAGTCTCTGGTGTAGCAACTTAACGATATATTTTGAGAGTTGCCGATGCTGACAAATTTTATTGTGATCGTGCATTAAGCATGTGGTTAAGTTTGAGTTGCAATGCACGTCCTTATATGACGCATGCATTTGAACTATTCTTAGAGTTTTTCCTACCATACACAATGTTCAGGCGAGAGGTAAACTAAAAGAAGATAAGCCTTCTAAAAGAGTGGCGGTGGATTCAGACAGCTTGATCAAAACCGTCTGAGGAATGTGCTTAGCCATGAGTCCTATAGTCCTGCTCATACACAGGAACTGGATGTACAGTAATACTGGCCAAATGCAGGGATTTATGTGTTGATCCTTCAAAAAAGGCTTGAAGCTATGTTTAAATTTGTGATAATATCTTATAAGCACACAAACACTGATTAAATCTAATATGTTCTGCAATTATGTTTACAGTAGTTTAAACGGCTTGCTGTGAAACTAGGCATCTAAAGCTCTGGCCTTCAGATTTGGTCTGGTTTAATCTCCCCTTAATTAATGTGGATAAACACCAAGAGATGTGTGTGTACAGCTCAAAGTAGGTCTGAAGACATAGCATGCTTTAAGTTTCTGAACTTCCGACTTCTGCTATTTATGACATTTTCTCTCTTCCCTTTGTTGTGGGCTGTTTCCACTTCATGCTGTGCACCAGTGCAGAGGAACCTGCAGTTATAGTGTACAAACCTCGCTTCTCTCTGCTTAGACCTCAAACAATATGAAAATATGAACCAAGCACAGCGTGCATGTTAACTTACAAAAATGGATTTATATGGAAATACATTTTATACAACCTCCTCCCCCAAAACTATAGCTACTTAAATGTAATGTAATGTCTGGATGTTTAATATTCTTGCCTTTTGTGCATCCCTGCAGCAATAGCTACAGAGCTCATTCTAACTAGAAACAGGAAATGAAATCTGCTTGTTTTCATTTTCATAGACTTTTGCTGGTAATAACACAAGTCTGTAATATCAGCAGAGCCATTTTAAATGTATTCAGGAGCCTTTAATCCCTACAACAGTACAGGGTCAATAAAGATCTTGTACACAGGCATAGTAGGAGGTAAAAGTGATATTGCAGCATGTCCTATCCTGTTAGGCATGCGGTTTACATGACCACTAAGGTGAGGTGAGGTAGGTTCTCTTCTTAGGGTACATAGTTGTGTAATTATACCCAGCACGGACCTCCCCTGTTAGGAAGAATAAAAGCCTGGCTTTAAACTCTGACCTTAAGGGTCTTGACACTGCAAAAGCTTAAATGACAAACTGAATCCCTACTAAGATCAAAGAACAATGCAAAATGCAGCTAGGGCATAAATCTGTATTGTCTTGACAAGAGGTGTCATTATCACAGTAACATGCACCTTTAAGTGTAGCTTTGATAAAAACCTTATAATGGAAAATACGTATGAGGTTGAATGTTTTGTATTACACAAAGAAAACATAGCAAGGATGCCTACGTTTCATCCCAGAACTGATGTTTGAATGCATTATAGCTTTAACAAACTCTACAAACTGTTGGCAAAAACAGCAGGTAAAGCAGCCAGGGGAGGATCATTCAAAAGAAAACACTGTGGTAATTCATTTCTTAGATCACTGAAAAGTCTGACTTATTGCAGCAAACAAAGGCTAATGTCTTCCTCTAATACAGGAAGACTGCTGTACAAGTCCGGCCAAGCAACTGGTGATGTTCTGTGTTACTTCTGTAAAGCACCACAATCACCTCTGCGACAGACTTTATATTTCACAGTAATGTCTCAGACCAGACGAGCCCATTAATAAATAATTGTGAGCCACACATCAGCCCTCTTGAGATGTCTGGTGCTTCCCCATCAAGCCACCCTCACAGCATGGCACAAGTGTGCCACTGCTGAATTATTCATATGAAGAGCACTGCAGGTGTCCAGCTGAGGCCAAAGGGTGCATTTTGCTCATCACACTCATCATGTTGAGGGGCTGTGTCTGTGTGAAAGCCTGAATCCCCCGAGGTCTGTCTGTGTAGTTGCACTGGGTTCTACCTCACTTCGAGGCAGCCTGTCACCGTGTATTATGCAAGCAGCAGGCATTGCAGGAGGCCACCTGCATTTAAAATCGTCTAGGTGTGTTTTACTGGAGGTTTCTGTTATGTCACAAAGAGGGCAGGGCGATAAAATTCAAATTATAAGTGCAACAATGAAAACTTAAGCATCAGAGGTGAAAGTTTCCCTGTTTGAATCTTGTTTCTATGCCTTTAGCCACTGCGTGATACTTGACTGTCATCAGTTCTTTAAAGATTTGATGTTTTATGCTTCTACTCTCACACAGGAAAGCACATGCACACACTCAGTGTAACTTTGTAATCACTGGCTTCGTCCTCTGTCTTCACAAACTTTCAAATTTAGCACTAAAAAGCTGGGCATGAATGGGACACACCCAGTCAAAAAGATCTCTCAAGGTCACTTCTATTATTGCAGGGGAAGTAACATTCCTTCCTGAACTGTGGCAGAACTTCACAAGTGATCAGTGATGATAATTTTTTTAGACAGCAAACACTATAAAGTAAGTGTTTTTTAAAGGATGCACAGCGATTAATGTTGAACACAACTCTTTTAAATGTGACTGTTATATAAAATCTAGACAGCAGTGCTTAAATGTGAGCTCACACAGTGCACCACACTATCTTTGATGAGCAGTGGCCCATTTTCATAGCAGCTAGTATTGTCTGCAGCGCATTCATCGCTCATGGCATCTCCCACACAGGGCAGGATGTGGTTGTGTACACACATCACTTTCAAAATAACTCCTCAACAGCCTTGTCTCTCCTTTTATAGTAAAGGCTTATTGCACCATGGGCCACAGTGAGGGACTCTGACAGAATGAATATGTGTGCCCACATAGAAGCAACATGCTTCTAGAAGCATCTGTTACACCCAGTATCAGCTGCATTATCAAATTATACCTTTAAAGTAAGAGAAGCGTGTAGGCCTGAGTGAGTTCTCAGATGTGGGGAGGCACACTTCCTGAAGGTTACAACAAAGTCCTGAACCACTTGTAGCCTTCTTATATAGCCAGGTTTAAAGCACAAGGAAACTAAGATACAAGCAAAGACAAGACATTAAAAATCCAAACATGGATGTTATTTGTCTTGATCTACACTAACAATGACTGATCTAATCGTACGCTGCTTAGATACCCATATTATTTGGTACAGGAAACTGCAAAGTAAACTGCTGACCAATCAACCGCTGCCTAATGGCCACAACCTGCACTCTCATTCAGGATATGATGCAGCTTACCTCAGTCAACCCAAAATATAAGCAGTGAGGGACCTCTGGTGACAGAAAAAATACTACAGCAACATTCAGGAAGTCAGAACTCCTGGTAAAATTCAACTATATTTTCTACTCATAATAGTAAAACTCCAACTCAAGCACATGTTGATCACAGACATAGTATATAGCAGCACATGGCCTTTTGTCTGTTGCCTTGTTTGTGTTGAACTATGTCTCCACCTTCTGGAAGAAAATTTAATTGAAGAAAAAGGAAGAACAATTAGGATTGATTCTAATCTTTATCTTTGAGAAATAATTTATAAGTACAATATATACTTGTAATGTTTTTGTTTTTTTTTAAACTAATACTGGCACTGAAAACCAAGCCAATACTGCCAGGCCTTCAGAAAAATCTCAATAGTGCAAACATACCCCAATCCCTAACAGCAACTTTATAACTACCCTAAACTAAGCAATCATTCACTAATGGTAAATATGTTCACATACAGTATGTCAGCCTAGAGTTTTTAAAAATTCAACACTGGATAAATGTAGCCCAAAAGCTACAAATGGCTCGTCCACACATTTTCATCCTTCATTCTCAGCAAAAATCTCTGTCCACATGAAAGTGCAAAAACACAATTGTAGCACTGTCAATGGGATGCCAGACCAACATGCGGTGATGTGACCCTAACCCTAAAGCCATGTTGGCCAATCAGAAACCTGAAAAAGCTGTGACAGTTTCCAGTAGGCTACCAAATGTGGTGCAGCTAGAAAAAGGGGAGTCATAAGTGTGGACTGTTTTACCTCTGTCCCTCATTATAGTGGAAGGGTAACTGTACATTTATGTGAAAATATGGATAAAGTCCTGTTAGAAAGGTTAGTAGTTGCACTGCCACGTCTGCCATTTTACAAAATCTCATGTAAACAAGGTAGATAACAACACATTTAGACATTACAAGCCAGAAACTCACTTTTCCCTGTCAACTCGGCAAACTGAGTCTTTGAGGAGTTTTCCATAAGCTCAGCTTTCAAAGACTTAAAACTGTGTCTGCACAAAAGGCCAAAACACATGGAAAAAGCTACTTTTAAAATAATATCAGTGGAGAGTGCCTAAACTGCACAGAAATCAAATGCCAGTGTTTTGTCCATGACAGGTGAGGGCGCTGTTGTTGTGACAATACCAACTTCTCAGATTCACCTTCCCCAGTATAGCGTACACATACCCCGTCAAAATAGGAGCACCAAGGAAACAGCTCTAATGTATAGTATGCTTGACCCACATGCTTGAGATGTCAGTCATATAGAGTCATATTTCAGACTAGAAATGGATGACAGCGTGTGTGCATGTGTGTGTGTTATCATGTATCACAGGAGCTCTGCCTCGGACTGTCAGAGGTTGTAAAAATACCGTGTATCAAATGAAACAAGGACTAATGATTACAGAAAGTACTCTACGGCATGGCAGAAAATGTTGCATCGCATGGTCACTGCACATAATGTCAGGCATGCAATCTGTTGCAGTCTGTAACTGATTATGTACAGTAAAGACTGTACAAATGCTGCTAAAACAACCACTACAAGTCATTGTTTTGTGATAATACAGCCCTTAATTAATGCTCCTGCCATGTTATATGGTGTAAAATAAAGTTAACCCTGTATTTATCATGGAAGTATCACAAACATTTTATAGATAAACCAAATTACAGATTTTTTCACAAGCTATATTACCTTGAGAAAATTAGGCCTTTTTGTTGAAACTGTTCTCCTAGAAAGATGGTTAAATTTGATTTCACCTGCTTCAGGTGGTACTGGCTCACTGTTAACCTGTGATGGCTTAGGGGATATTCAATAAACCAGAGACATCGCTGTTGTCATGAGACACCTTCTCCTATTATCACAAGGCAAAATGTCTGCTGTGAAAAAAGGCTGATTAAGGTTGTTTCATTTCCACTTCTTACAGAAGGCTTTCATCAAGCTAAGATTATTCACCACATGTGTCCCAAGCACCTTTTAATTATACTGTATTTTACTGAAACAACTAGGTGGTCCACATGGATAAACCATATGGAGCTAACGGAGCTCTCTAAAGGTAGTTTGGTTATGGTTAAAAATAGTGGTCAGGAAACTACACAGTTAAGCTATGATGAAGCGAGACTGCTCGGAAGAGATCGTAATAAGGGTTACTGTCTGTGGGGTTCCATTCACTTAGAAACAGATATGACATACTTTCTGCCAACACCACTGCTTAGTGCTGCATATTTGAGGCTACCATTGTGTTTTTTTTTCCACCAGCCACACATTCTATACCTCATATTTGTCATCCTGTATTATGATTTAGGAACTGCTGCATGTGAATTATTAAATTCAGGTTTGTCCCAATAATTGTAGTGTGTTTCCCACTATTTTATGAAGTGTTGGTGATCTCATAGACATGTCTGTGTTACACTGACCTATACAGGAGCATTACCAAAGCAGAGCCACATTGGACTCAAATGTGTTTTATTTGTGCAATAACTAGAGGCAACAATGGAAACGTCCAAGGTGAATTTGTTTTGACCTTGCTCTGTATAATCACAATAAGATGGAACCACCATTTACCGGCTTGAAGCAGCTCTCTTTCCTGACATGAGTACTGAATGTCTGGCGAAATAATCATAGACTTGTTTAACAGACCTCCTTCCTTCTCATCTGAAAGCTATTTCCACTGCAATTTTCAAATCATCATATTAAGCCTCTTTTTTTTTTTTTGCCTCTTTTCCCAGTGCGGCACTGAACAGACGTCTAAAATGTAGATTATATAGATTTTGAATTCGCAGCAAAAATGACCCTTGCATACAAAACATGGGAGAAATATTTATCGACAAATGTATCCTGATGCTTTCATAGAGACACGATCCGTTCTTTTCTTAGGGGACAGACGAGCAGGACCAGATGTTAGGGCTGACTTTGAAAGTGTGCAAACTCATTAAACGCTTTTATGGCTGAACTTGGAATAAACATGTGTGAGAGAGCAAAATGTGCTACCTGTGAACAAGACATCAAAGAGCGCTGCAGCTGCTAATGACAGGCCAGTGCATGTCTGAGTTCCACAATTAGCCGATACAGCTAATTATTTTTAAAGAAATACAGCAAAGGCAAACCATAGAGCAACAAATGCATGTAAAGGTCATGTTATCCTATAGGAAGAAGATCATTTGGTGTCCTTGCATTTGTAATAAAGGATTTTTCCTACTGGTGATGCACTGGAAAAGTTACATGCGGTCCTGTATTGGAGCACCCCTAAACATAATCCCCACCCCCCGTACAAACCCACTCCTACCTCCAGAAGTCACCACCTATCCATCCCAGTGCAGTGTCATTTCACAGAGTGTCAACCCACCTCTGGAATTTCAGAGAGGAAGAAGTGGAAGCAAATTATGGGACACAGAGTGTAGCTGCAGCATTGAAAAGAGTGTGAGAGAGGTTTTTTTTTTTGGTTTTTTCCCTGGAGGAGACTTTGACTTCTTTGTGTTCTGGAAATACATGAAATCCGGGGTGCCTTGTGTAAAGGCTCAACAGAGACTTGTTCCTGTCTAAGCAATTTAATGAGCCTAAGCCCCTAGGAGGAACTCTCAGCAAGCAAAGTCAGCCCCGTGGGAAACAAAGCACAACGGCTGCTCACAGTGCAGTGACAGACATGCAGCCATTCACTTTGGTCGGTGTGCTTCTTCTCCTGCTCCACATCTCGTCTGGCAGCGCAGAAACCCATAGGTAAGTCAGCCAAGTAGAGCAACAGAGTGTGTGATGGTGAATTGCGTGTTTATATCCTGAAACCTGCAGCAGGTGTAAATTTTACTGGGATATTTACTTAGTTAAGAGTCAAAAAGATGTTCAAGTATGATATCAGAGCAATTTCTATGTACTACAAAGCTACTATCACATTGCAGGGGGCATGAATGCCAATAATAAACCAAAAATGTTACCTATAGGTTTGTGTAGTATACAATTTAGCCCCCTTCCTGTGGCCAAAAAAGGAAATTACAAACACTGTAACTGCAACTTCCTCCACATACTATTACTTTAACTGGTGCTTAAAGAGTAACATGAACCCCACTATTTTGCACTGAATTATGTGCTTTAAATCTTTACAGCGAAAACTGTTGTTTTGACGGTATGTACACACAGCTGCCCCTGCTAACAGAGCAGTGTGACAGCTAAAAGTGGCACAGCAACTGTTAATAACTGACAAGCACCTGTCACACTTAGGAGCCCCTCTCCTGTGGGCTATTCTGGTTGATTTCTATCAAGTCTCAGATTCCTCCAGTCCCACTGGTGCCATGGCTGCTTTTAGGATGCAAACCCCGGCGACACTGAAACATCTGGGATATAACAGTTTGAGCTTTTAAGAAGGAATAGTGATGCTAAAGCCTGCAGTTAAGCTTGGAAGTGAGATTCTTGCATCCATGGATTTACTTACTACGTCAATTGCCAATGGCATGTTAAAATCCTAATTTAATTTACAGGTTAAAAATATACACATGCAATGCAATCTATATGTACTGTAGGTTATTTTCAATGCAATGCTGACTCGTTAACTGCAACTCAAAATAACTTTACAGTAAACTCTCATCTGCCTCTAGAAACAAGATTAAAGAAGAGGTAAATAGGGCTGTGCATGACATATCAAATGTGCAACCCGGGAAGTGTCTGATTAGTGTGTTTTTCTCCATCTGTAGACGACATCCTGTCAGCTGGCTGTTGCTCCACAGGGAGCCCCACTTCTATCACTAAACAAGCTTGTAGGGGAGACACTTTATTTAGGTTGTTTAGACCATAATTAAAAATGGGTGCCTGAGAGCCTGTATTTAAGAGAGCTTAGTGAGTTTGTGAATGCATGGATCTAAATAAAGATAAGTTTTAACAACCACAATTTGCCAGTGTTTGGCATTGTTCCCACTGAGATAAGGTTTTGTTTAAAGGGCCAATTTTCTATTGTATGTTCAGTGCGCTAACCATGGTGGGTTATAAATTACTAAGACAGAAAAATTACACATCTTACCTTGTACTCTGTTCTTCTTCTACAAAGGCACTACCGACAAGTCCTTACTGGAAACCAACCAGGTGTGTGTCGCTATGGCAGGAGACTGGAGTGTTGCTATGGCTGGAAGAAAAACAGTAAAGGGCAGTGTGAGGGTAAGGACAGTCCTGATTCTCAAGCTAATTTTGATACAAACATGTAAATTCCTGCAAAATCAACCAGTATGTTAACATGCATAAAATGCTACTTGAAGGAACCAAAAATATTAAGAGAGAAGAATCTACATTCCCACCACAATGTCCTGACTATTGTTATTCTTTTCATGAAAGGTATTTTCCTAACCCAGAAAATGTGGAGGAAATGGCAGTCTAAATTAAAAAACCTTGCCTGCATAATAGAAGTGTGTGGTTTGACTACAATCCATCATTCTTCACCACTGATATTTCTGGTGGTATTTTCTTCATGTTAAATGTTTTACCAGCTCAGTGTGAGCACGGATGCAAGCATGGGGAGTGCGCTGGCCCCAACAAATGCAAGTGTTTCCCAGGATACACTGGAAAGACATGTAATCAAGGTGGGTATTTGAGGTCAGTACAGAGGGTCTGTAAAACATGGGTCAAACGGGGTACAAATCACTTTGCAAGCTACTTTTAGATACTTGTAATAAAATGTAAATCGACTTTTATTTGAAGTTGTAACGTTAAATATTTGAATTTTAGAAAACAGATGTAGAAAATGCAAATCATTCTCATTTCTAGATCTGAATGAGTGTGGCCTGAAACCTCGCCCCTGTGAGCATCGCTGCATGAACACCTATGGAAGTTACAAATGCTACTGTCTCAATGGATACACCTTGATGCCTGATGGATCTTGTGCCAGTGAGTCTATCCTTATATACATTAGTGGAAACATCAAGAATAATAACAAAGTAGACAACTTCACATCTGATAATGTGTGCTATCTGTGTTGGTGCATGTAGATTCCAGGACATGCTCTCTTGCTCACTGTCAGTATGGTTGTGAGGAAGTACAGGGGGAGATTCGCTGCCTGTGCCCATCTGCAGGCCTGCAACTGGGGCAAGATGAGAGAACCTGTGTAGGTGAGCAGCCACACTCACACAACAGAGCGTAAACACAATAAATTAATGTTTTTAAGCATTCAGTGTTGTGCCACGGAAGGCTATGTCAAATACAATACACGATTAGAGACAGAACTAAGCAGTATGATATAAGGAGCAACAGCCTTTATCTTAATGAGAAACACAGAGTGAAAAGAGATTGACTTTGGCTTTTTAATGTCACGTATATTGGCAGTATTTGCATACTGGAAAAATTCTGCGAGGATTTTATTACAAGGCGGCTGCATGCTTGACTTCTGAATCAGATGGATACAATTAAGTTATATTTCTTCCCTCAAAACTGCTTGAGCTGTGGCTGAACCAGTCTGACACGATCACACAGGGGAAGTAATATACTTGTTCTACAGCATTAAATTTCAGGACTGCCATGGATCCAGCACACTCAAAAATAGATTTACAACAAAAGTATCGTGTTTCCCAAAAGAAATTTTACTTGTACGTACTGTACAAAAGAAGAACCCTGATGATACAGACACATATCTGCCATAGTCACATGAAATTTCAACCACATGACAAACTCTTAACTGGCTGCAGGCTCAGACTTTCAGTCGCTAACTATAAATAGAGACATTCAAAGGCATAAATGTAAGTATTTATATAATTAAATGACCAAAGGAAAATGGAAAGTAAATATATTAATCAAATTACTGTCTCTACAGCAGCAGATTGACTACTCAGGCTGTTTGGCACTGTTCAATAGCATTATTGACAGTGAAACTACAATCAGCTTAAAAACCTTCTTGCACACACATCCTCCTGCGTTAAGTAGTCCATTGTGTTCACAACAATATCCATAGCTTATTTACCCCACACCACTCTTTTCTACCTGGCTGGGTACCACATCAAAAGCAATTTAGCAACATTGGGTAGTAGGAAATCAGTGAGGCATCATGATTGTGATCACCAGGATGTCGAAGCTCCCTGCTGGAAAATGAAAAAGAGCAGGTAATGACTCAATGGGAATCTCTGGAAGCACACAGTTTGCCAAGACAATAGTCAGCCATGAAGTGTCTAAGGCTGCAGGCTAGGGGGAATTAGCAGAAAAGTGATGCTCCAAAAATATTATGTTTTTGAAGGTATACACTTAAATACGGGCCCTTACAAATTACAAAACTGAGAGTACAGAGAAATATAATGGGGCAGTGGCTTATTGTTTATCTGATTGAGTAATACAAACTTGATAAACAGAAAATGACACGCTCTTTAATTTCCCTCATTCTGTTCCCTTTCAGATGTTGACGAATGTGTAACTGGAAAGAACCTCTGCCCCTACAACAGGCAATGTGTGAACACCTTTGGCAGCTACTATTGCAAGTGCCAGGATGGCTACGACCTGAAATACGTCGACGGCAAATATGACTGTGTAGGTAAGGTATACGAGTTTATTAAGGCGAAACATCTGTGCTCATTTCAACTCCTAAAGGTACAAATAGGCTTCTTCCAATTCCAGACCTTGATGAGTGCGCATCCGCCACCCACAAGTGCAGCCACCACGCTGTCTGTCTGAACACTCAAGGATCCTACAGGTGCAGGTGCAAGTCTGGCTTCAGAGGCAATGGCTTTGAATGCTCTGGTGAGATCCAAGATGTGCTACACAGAATTACGAATCAATTAATTTTAGGAGTGCCTTTTAATTTCAGTCAAATAAAGCCATTCACTGTAGATAGTAAAAACACATGTCTCAAGGATTTTCCAGGTGAGAGTAGTAAGTCAGATAGGTCAGAAGCAGTTTTACAACCACATATTTCATGTGGAATCTTTGAACATCAGCGAACAGCAGTCCTGCCAAGGCTAGTTTCCTGCCCTAAGATGCCGCTCCTCTTTACAGATGTTAGAATGAGAGAGGCAGAGATTGAAAACACACCTGTGTCAATATGACTCTGCTCTGTAGCCAGCCAACTGAAGAAGCAGGACAAAGAAAGGTAGTGATGTACTCTTTGAACCAGGCCCAAATAATAACAGGTGAAGCCTTGTGTAGCCAAATGACATAAAAAGTGTAGGTCGGGGGGTTCAGCGTGAATGAAGATGCCTTTATTTTTTGTAGTTAAGCCCTTTTATCAGAAGTCGTGGGATGGAGACAAAGGCAGTGCAGATGATTCCCTCAATGGTGAGATTGTGCGGAATCCAGCTTCCGCTGTTCACTCCCTGTCCTGCAACCCAAAACATGTATCCCTTCCTCTTGTCTGCCTCTAGGAACACCTCCCCCAGCTCTTTCCCCTGCTCATGGCTGGAAATGTTGTATGTCCACAGCACCCACAGCTTGATATGAGACCTGGAATCCTAAGCATGACCTTTCAAATACAGAGTTTATGTTAAAAAAAATGCCTGTGCAATTAAGACACTGCTTAAAGCTATGTGGAATGAATGTCACTGTCATGCTTCATCTGCATGATTTAGGATAATCCTATCTGTCTTAGCATGTTCATTTAATATGGTTTTTCTCCTGAGGAAAAGTAAAGTATTTTATCCATGAAATGGTAAGTAACTGCAAGGAAGTGTTTTATCAGAACTGCAGCTGCAAAATATATAACAACAAACAACAAACAGATCTAAGCCCTGGTAAAATCATTATATTTCCTACTCGTGACTGCATATCCACATGTCTAATATGAATCTTCTTCCTGTCTGCAGCTATCCCAGACTCCCAAGTGAAGCCCGAGATTCTGGGAGGTAAACTGGGCATTGAGGACATCAAAAATATAATCCCTGAACCGGTCGCAACGCCGCCTCCCAGGGTCCGCCAGCAACCTTTTGACTATGAAGGAGAGGTCTACGTTGGCAGCCAGGAAAGACAGGAGGAATTTCCAGAGGAAGACGAGGAGGAAGAGGAAGACAACCAGCTTAATCCAAGAGGAGATGTTTTCAGTAAGCTTTCTTTCTTTTTTTTTAGTTTTGGTGCCTTGCAGTAAATCCATTCTACTATTCTGGGTGGCCCGCAGTAAGTAGTAACCATAAACAGACTAAACAAACTCAGTAATCTACAGAGATTTTGCTCTCATGTCTGCACAGCATCTGAACATAATTATACATTTTTCAGTTGGCAGGTAAAATAAGTGTAACATAGCAGCTCAGAATTAAGCCCTTGACCACAGCAGAAAGGGGCTTGTTGCTTCAGGTCCCCTGTTAACCTAAAGACCTGTGTGACTCTACTTAGAAGGTTTGCTGTTGGGTTTTGTTTTTTGTAAAGAGCATGCTAAGACACATTAAATCTGTTTAGATAGAGATAGCCCTGTCTTGCTGACTGTTTCTATAAAGAATCACAAGAACTGAGACTGTTATGCTGGCAACTGAAAATATCACTAACCTACTGTACAGTCAATTCTAACCTGATACAAGACCTTGATTCACTAAACAAATAAAAAATCTCAATAAGAACACAGCAATGCATAGTAAAGATTTATCTCATTCAATTTTCTGATGACATATATTGGACTGGGCTCGTGTACTGGTATCCATCTCACTGAGAAACCCCATAAATGAGATCACCTTTCACCACTAATCTTGATCTTTATGGAAACATCAGAGTCTCTGTAAGAACTCACATAGCAAGAGGAGACAGGCCCCAAGACATCCATCACCTCCAGGGAGGAATTCTACCCTGTTGGCATGTGAGAGCCCAAGGATACAACTCCTCCTGGGCCTGCTTCCCATCTCCTGGGAGGAGGGTGAGGAAGGGAGGGAGGTTACAACGCCTCAAAGCCTTTTATTATGTTTTCCCAAAAACAGCTGTTGTGCAAACAGACTTGACTCCTTGTAGGAAAGTCTGTCATCAACACTCTAGACCTCTCTAACACTAGCCCACTCTGGCTGAGCAGGTTCAATAACCCCAGCTGTCACTCGTCTGGGTGTCTAAGGCTGCTTTTCATGGGGGTGATTTGCTGCAAGAGCTTTAAAATGCTTGAAGGGGGGGTTATATCCTAACGTTGAAGCTCCATTTCAAGGCATGAGTGACAGCAGGGCAGGTCTACACCTGTTGGGTAAAAATCCCTTTCTAGCTTTTGTTTCATCACGGAAAACCTCTTGGCTGCATTATTTGTAAAGTTATCAAGGTCACATATTTCATATATATATATATATCTGAGCGTATTTTGTAAGAGTATACTGATGATACAGTTGTGTCTGATTTTTATCACTGAAATATTATACACTCAGAGGCTAGTTTATTATGCTAAAACGAATGTAGTCTACAACAATAGCCAGAAATGAAATCTTACCTTTACTTTTTTGTTGGAATTGAACATTATAAGGTTGAATTTCATGGCAGGACTGTTGTATTAGAGTACTTTAAGCTAGCCGTACCTAGTAACCTTGCGACAGAGTGTATATTTAGCTAACAATCCATGTATTTACACTGATTTTTTTCCCCTTTAATTTCTAAACACAGTATCAGAAGACTTTGAGTCGGTGTTCGGCCCAACCACAGAAGTCAAAGAAATCCAAATAGTACCAGTTCAGGAAGGTAATCAAGTAGGTGTTTATGTATCATTGTTGTATAATAACTGTTTATGTGACTAATCTGGAAATGTGCTCCTGTCATTTACTGTCTAGAGTATATCATGGACTGCAACTTTGATCAGGGAGCGTGTGAATGGGTCCAAGACAAGGCTGATGACATGGACTGGAGTGTAGCATACCATGACATTGGTAACAAAAGGATGACTATACAGCAAGATGCTTTTACCACATAAGATTCAGTTTTGTACATTCAGATGCAGTTACTTATATGAGATTTAAACTTACTCAGGTGCTGAGTACTACATGGCCTTGAGCGGGCTTCTAGGGGACCAAGACGACGTGGCCAAGCTGAAGTTGCTTCTCAGTGATCGGGCTCAGCAGGGCAGCTTCTGCCTCACTTTTGATTACCGCGTGGTGGGCCATAATGTGGGAACACTCAGGGTGCTGCTGGACAACAATGTTTATCCAGTATGGGAGCAGAGCCAAAGCAGAGACCAGGGATGGCAGACGGAGCTCCTCACCGTGGCCTGGAGAGAAAAGGCACCAGAGTCTGTGAGTCATCTAGTCATTTCATAATTCATATTATTGATATGTGATTGTCAAGGCAATGAAGTAACTGTAGCCAGAGTAAGCCTAAATGTTGCATCAAAAGTCTACGTAGTATTTGTGACTAGCTGTAATTGATGTTGCTCTAAAATGTGGTTCAAGTATGTTTGAAAGGTAACCCCCAACATGCAATGGTACTACTGAATGTCTTTCAGATTATCTTTGAAGCACAGCGTGGGAAAGGCCTCGGAGGCGAGATAGGACTGGACAATGTTGTGCTAACCTCAGGGCCCTGTCAAGAGGATGCAACTCCAGCTTTTTAAGAATGCCCATCTCAGATCAACAATTCCACCCTAAATGTAACATGTCAAGGATTCCTGTTTCCTGCCCATATTGAGGAGTTTCTCAATGTTCTCTCATGTCACAGCCACACTTTTTAAAGGGAAGAACATGAACAATCAGTGCATGCAAGTTTACTTAATCACAATGCTGCTACATCAATACATCCAGCTACATTCTTTGTTGTGATTTTCAAAATAGCCTCTAATGTTACAGATAATGCCGATCTCAGGAATAGGTGGAAATGCTCATTTTGTTAGTTTGGTTTAACAGTATTGTGCTTAATCCTTTGTTGTGTATGTGACAGTGCATTGCTGAAGTTAACTAAAAATAATCTGACATGTAATGTGAAATCTTAGGTGAATTATATCTGAAATCTTAGATTAATAACGTTTTTCTGAAGGCTGTTTAGTTTAAATGATAGAAAAGTATCCATGCATAAAAGCTGTAATATTTGCTTTCAAATTATACTGTATTATTACATTAAATCTGTTTTTTTCTAGCTCTGCCTCACATTCCTTTTTGTCTACGCATATTGTTATTCTGTATATATGGCTGATCTTGATCATGTTACCTATTGTAGGTTTCTGAAAACTGGGCAGAAAGTATGCAGGTAATTTAAGATTATGTCTGTAGACCATGCAAATGCCACCACAAATGAAATTTATGGATGCCAGGGCTGATATTTTATCACAGAAAACTGATGTGTGGGTGTCAATTGACATCTAACCTGAGCGAGAAAAGTATGCTATAATGATCATGTAGATATCTATATCAAAAAGGTACAAAGGATGTTGTTTTCTCTGACAAACTATGCTAGAGAGACAACAACATCTATTATAAAGTCACTGCTATTGCTGCTCTCTTGGATGGAAAGTATATGTGTGTAATGTTAGTCAAGCATAATTTGAGGTTCATTTCATTTTACATACTGCATTTCAGAAGGGAACATTGCACTTTTACTTAGCAGCTCACTGTATCTGCACTATTATAACACTGATTACTTATTATCGGGTCAATAAAATTACCATGTTCCGAAAGGGACTGCAACAGTTTTACTTTTGATTGTTGTTTTAACTACATACTAAGGAGAACATGGCTATTATTTACACTGCAGTACTGTTATGTGGCGTAATTCCTTCAGTAGTTTTCAAACCTTAGGTGGGTATTACAATGCAAATCTGGTTATAGTGCAAAAAGAATGGATTTTGACAGCTGGGATGGCGGCTGATGACAGCTAAATGTCGCTCTCTTGTGGTGTTACTTGAACATTAGCCGGTAACTAGCCGACGTGCTACTAGTGGAGAGATGCTAAATCTAGCTAACACCAACTGAAGGGAAAACCCTTAGCACAGAGCCGCTTGGTTTAAACGTGTATGTTATTTTTTAATCAGTACCTAACAGTATGGCACTCTGCAAATAAAATATATATATAATGTTTTATGTAAAAGAGTAATGGGCTGAGATACCTCGGCGCTCGTTGGTTGTTTCTGTCTGACCAGATCACATGATCCGAAGCTAGTTAGCAGCTAGCTGCATTATCACCGAGCCTTTGGAGTTCACCAGGAAACTGTGCGACCTGACGTTATCTCGAGCCACACCAAAGCGAGGAGCTGTCAAACAAATGCATTAATGTTATTTCAGTTATTTCCTGGAATATTTATCGGTAAATCAGCTACTGCCTGTCACAGACTGTAAGGTACGTTACTTACACTCTTGTCTGTATGCAAACCTGAGCTAGCTAATTTAGTACACTGCATTAACCCAACTCCAGCTGTGTTGTCTTGTTTTCCTTTTTCATGTTAGCCTAGCTTAGCTAGCAACTAGCTAGCTGATAGATTCAGGTTCTTTCCATTAACATGCTAGTATGCTACCGCTGTTTGTTGTTTAATATGCAATACGTTATAGCCACAAGCTAAACTCACATACCTTTTCCATAGTGTTCATAATGAGTGTAACGGTTTTGTACGTTTGGTAGCAGATAATGCTTTATTGAACTGGGGCTTCCCAGCTGTAACTGCTGTTCTGGACCATCTGTGAATCAGGAAACTCATTGCTTGTCACTGTTTTACAGCTGGTTGAACTTTACCTGCGTGGCTGCTCACAACAACATTAAACAAATGAGCATGTGACCAAGGACTGGGGTTTACAGCACATGATCTGGACAAGTGGAGGAGGTCAAAATCAATCAAGGGTGAGGCACAAAACATGTATTAAATATTTGTTCCTGCAGTAAAGTGTACTGTACTGTACTTAGTTTGTGTTACATTTCAAAATGTTATTATAGTACTGTTCAGATAATAAAAAATACACTTCAAATGTGGCATCTTTCCATTAGGTCGATTATTTCAAAGTGGTACATCGGGAGTGAATAGCCATGACAACATCCTTGCTGAAAGTCATTCTGCTGGGCGATGGTGGTGTAGGAAAGAGCTCCATCATGAATCGCTATGTCACCAACAAGTTTGATGCACACCTCTTCCACACTATCGGTGTTGAGTTCCTCAACAAGGACCTGGAGGTAGATGGCCACCAGGTTACCCTACAGATCTGGGACACTGCTGGCCAGGAGCGTTTCCGTAGCCTGAGGACTCCTTTCTATCGTGGCTCTGATTGCTGCCTGCTCACTTTCAGCGTAGATGACAACCAAAGTTTTCTCAACTTAGGAAACTGGAAGAAGGAGTTCATCTACTACGCCGACGTCAAGGAGCCGGAGAAGTTCCCATTTGTCATCTTGGGCAACAAAGTAGATGTAACAGAGAGGCAGGTATCTACTGAGGAGGCTCAGCAGTGGTGCCAGGAGAATGGTGACTACCCCTATTATGAGACCAGTGCCAAGGATGCTACCAATGTAGCTGTGGCCTTTGAGGAGGCGGTGCGTAGAGTGTTAGCAATGGATGAAAGAACGGACCACCTCATCCCCACGGACACAGTAAAGCTCCACAGAAAGCCTCGCTCTGCTACCACTTGCTGTTCATAACATCCAGGACTTATCACTAACATTAATTCACTGTTATGCCTGTTATGTGATGAGGCTGTAGGTGTGCGATGCTGTAGTAACATCTTATTTAAACAAATTATGCTACTGGCTTTGTGATTCATCATACTCTTAAAGGTTTGATAATGCAAATAGTTGAACTTGTGTTTGAAAAGACAGAAAAACACTAAATTCATCCCAGTCTGATTACAAATAAATCATAAAGCACTGAATCATTGACTCAGCTCTGCCACAGTTCAAAAGTCAGGTTATAATAAGATAGCAGAAAAAGCAACTATTTTGTGTTGGCCTAAGACTATCTGTTCATGTTCTTCTAAAATGGTTAAATGTTCCATTCTGTCATAATGGAAACGTATGTGACTCTTAAAATCTGTGTTTAGATGTGTACTACTTGGGAAGTGCAATTATCATAGGATCTCTAAACTTCACTCCCAAATGTGACAGTGCAGAGTGATGATTGAAGTATTTATAATCAGAAAATTACTGCATAAAAAAGATAAATTACATCCCCCAATAACCTTATTTCAGAAAATTATGAAGTAGCTAAGGCACTACTTTGTATAACTAACAAATTGAGGCTTAATTATGGCACCTTTAGGTCTTGTTTGTGCACATTTTGCATTATGAAAATAATATGGCTATGTGCTGGAAGCACTGAGGGATAATTTCCTTTCCAGAAAATAATATTAAAGCAAACTTAACATGCATGGCATATGGTATATTGATGTTTCTGGAAATTTTTGTATTTTATAACCTTTTTTTACCTCAAGAATCACTGAATCAAATAAGAGGAATATTTCCTTAATGAAGTATAATGAAGTAGTGGTTATAATTGAGTAATCATTTCCCTCATTGTTGGGTTTGTTTTAAATAATGATTTTGTTCTTTAAAGCATTCTATTAACATGTTTTATACTTACAGCTAAGTGTCTTTCCCCACAGCTTAATATTTAAAATAGCGAGACATTCATTTACCTTAACTCTTTCTCATTCACATTTCATTTATATTCAAAGTTGTACTACTGGTATGCCAAATGATAAATAAAGCCCCTGAGAATTGTCCGTTCAGCATTATTTGTAGTCTGATTGCGGTTTGTTACTTCGTTATTATAGCATGTGAACTGTACTGACTCTTACCATTGCTACCCATCACAATCATACAATGCCAAACCTGGTAGATAACGAATTACCCATGTCAGAACACAAGGCTGTTAATAAAAATGTTTTATTCATTATTGTTAAAGCATTTTGGGATAAAGTTAAGTTTTGAATGTTGCTGTCAATAATCAACACGAAGTAGCCATATCATGGCCCAGTCCATTCATTTAAACAAAAAGAAAAGAAAAATCAATAAACATTATCCTACAAATTACAATTAGACAATAGAAATCTGCATTTGTGTTGAATAAATCTTATATTGTGTAAAACAGAAAAAGAGAGGTCAAACAAGTGCAAGTATAAACAAAAAATAGACAAGATATTTCACAAGTCCATGTGTGAACTGATTAACTCATGAGATGTTTCTTTCCAAGAAACTGGACTTTCCTCTCAAAAGCTGTTGAGCGGATTGGTGCGTTGATTTCATAGAATGGATTCATTGCAAACTGGAAGACAAAACAGATTATTAAATTAAAATGTTGAGGGTAAATTTACCATTGTGCTAAGTTATTCTAATTATATGGAAGGCCACTTACCTTAATGTATAAATCGTATACATCATTAAAAAAGTTTTTGATTCCATCTTCTTGTCTCACATCATGCAACATGATGAATCTAATATGTATGGCAAATAATTAAAGAAAATAGAGCCATGCCAGTAAATTGATTATCATTTTGTATAGTAATAGTCAACCTCAAAAAACTCCTGAGATTCATCACATTATACTGCAATCTAACATCTTAAATATTGACAATAGGTCTACCGCTATTATCAGTGGGCAATTATATTTTTTAAACTCTGTCATCTCTAAAATGCCAGAAAAAAGATTTCTAACAGGTCACATCTTCAATGTGCTTCTTTTGTTCAGTCAACAGTATAAAACTCAGTTTACAAGGATATAAAACATTGAAAGGCAACAAATATCTATGTTGACAAAGATTGAGAGAATATTTAACGATAATGTTTCATAAATGACTAAAGATTTCATCAGTGATCAAAAGTGCTAATTTTCTTTCTGCTTAATGAACTAATTGTTACCTTCGATCATTGCATTGCTGTACCAAAGTTACAGATGTGCACTTCTGAAATTAGTATATGAAACAAGATCATATGAGCCTGTTTCTTTAGTCAGTAAATTATGGTATGGAAGTACTTGAACAGTTTTGGGACTCCAGTAACCACATATAACAAAGAATCATGTATCTTCTGCAACAATGTACCCAGGTATTCTGTGAGCAAATAATGCAATAGGGAAAATTTGATGAAAAAGGATATGTCCTGCAGTGACGAAAGCAGAAACAAACCATTCGTTGAACTTGTCCACGGTTTTCAGGTACATGTTATTGGAAAGCCACATGTTTTCATCAACCAAATCCAGGGCAGCATGTGCAATGAACTGGTTCAAGTGACGATGGTCATCCTGTGGTCAATGAAACAAATATTGTCAAACAAGATAATAAATTACCCGAGATAATGCTTTCCCATAAAAAAATAGTGTAAAGGTGCTGTACCAATACAAGACAGTTTATTATGGTAGAATGTCTACGTTTTGACAGTTATGCTGTGTAGTGTTGAATAGTACTACACATCATGGTTCATTGACCACTGTTTGGATCAGGTACAATGGACATCTGCCTCCAAAAGAATTGGATAAACAAAGTTCATTAATTAAACCTTGTTACCTTTGATTCAGGCTTCCCTGATGGCAAGAACTCCATCTCAAACACAGGATTGTCATGATGACCCACCATGACAAAGTAGAAGCTTCCAGACATCGTTTTCTCTTCTTCTGGGCAAAGCTACACTTCCCTGAAATCAATTCAAACCAAACGAAAAAGATCAAGTCACTGAGTTTTTGCCAATATTAGCGTCAATATCACCCAAATGACTGTGAAGCCTTTGGCTAACAAGCTAACGTTAACCGCAGAGCTCCATGGACGCATTAATCGAGTAAGTCTCTAAGTAACTATTGTGAGACTAAAGCAAACATGATACAAATAGGACGATTCTACGAACACAGCGTATAAACAACAGGTACATCTTTTAAATTGATAAATCCGACTTTTGTTTACCTGTTATTTTAGCTTCCTGAAGAGGAACAAGAGCCGTCGCAGAAAGATGACGACATCGTCGAATACCCAAAATATATTTTTTACTATTTGTTGTAAAGCAGTTTTGCAACAGATGTTTTTTGAAATCCCTTCACAGAAATTAGAATTGTTTGAAATATAAGATATTATTGAAATATCGTTTTTAATTATGCGGTTTTATTATTGTGTACGTCATAACTATGAGCCTGCCCGGAACCAAAATTTCCGTTGACGGATTTAAATGTTTCAGGCACACCTCCTTAAAAGGGACGCCAAGTGGTCGTCAGGCTGGTAACTGGCGAAAGTATTCTCTTTTTCGAGATGCCTGTGGTTTCAGCTTCTCAGAGGATGGAGCGATAAAAGTCTAAAACCAGTTAATACATTGAAAGCTGTTGAAAACGAAACGTTTTGTTCTTGAGCTCGGTATCTGCTTCTGTTTCTCTGCTGTCAGGACTTCCAAATACTCAGTAATGTCCTCATCCAAAGAAGATGCGTTGTCCCCGGACGAGCTAAAGAAAAGACTCTATCAAACTTTCAAAAACAAGGGAGTACTTGATTCACTCAAAGTAAGTAGTATTACCCACGTTGCTGTCAGTTCTTACAGTACCTCAACTTTTGTTTCTTCTGACTACATAACTTCCTTATAGCTGCTTTGAAATATCTCCAAGAGACTTTCCTGACTTGTTCAAGTCAATGATTTGCTTTATCAGATCTGTGGTAAGCGCCTTTGACTTTGCCACTGTATCGTTTGTGGCTGATTCTGATGAGTGTATCTAATGGGCTCTATTTACATTAGCTGTGTCCCAATTCAGGGTCTGCAGCCTAAAAGAAAAAAATTAGGAGTTATAGGAATCATTGCAGACTCAAGACTCCCATGATATACAGGGTCTTTAGAAGTGTCTGTAAACGCTTTGTTCACAACTGTGTAAAGCCCAAGTCAACTCTTCTTACATTTCAAAGAGTTTGGTCTCATTTCTTCACTCTTCGAATCTGATTCAGGCACAGCTGCGAAATCAACTCATCCAGGAGTTAAAGCACCCACCTTTGACTGGGCAAGAACCAGTTCCCAGACCAGTACCTGTGAAATCTGAGCCCCTTTTAGTTTCAGCCTGCAACAGCATAGTTGCAGACCATCTTCACAGATCAGGGTATGAGTACACACTGTCTGTATTCTATCCTGAAAGTGGCCTATGTAAAGACAAGGTAAGTAAGGCTATTTTAGTTTATTTAACTCAAGCTTGAAGTTTAAGAGACATAACTGTAGATGAAGGTGTTGTTCTCTGTTTCATTTTGTCAGGTTTTCAAGAAAGAAGACCTTCTTCAGCTTCTTAAAATTCGTCCTGAATCAGCCCTTTACTCATCCTTGGTAAATAATGATATGATTTAGGAAGGAGGATATTGTCTTTTGAAATGACAATAAGTTAAAAAAAATACATCTCATTAATAATTTTTTTTTTTTTTTTACAGTCTTCAATAAAAGAAAACCATGATAAAGGTATGTGCAGCATTCTGTTCCTTCTAATAAAACTGCTTCTACTCCCACGTCCTGCCCTGATATACTTTGTCTTTGTCTAGCAGGGTTCCTGATCAACCTTCTAGCACATCTAGGACACCATGATACTCACAGTCGGTCCCATGACGCTGACACTCAGACAACCAGTTTATCACGTTATGGAGAGTCGCTTGGTATGATGAATTAATACTAAAACTGACCATTTGTGAAACACATGCCCTTGAACGTGGTTTTTCAGCTTTTCTTGCTCTCTTTCCATTTACAGTAGAGAAGATGAAATTGATTGATAAGGAATATGAGAGCTTTCCTTACAGCGAGGACAAGATGTTTTCATTCCAATCCAAACTGGATG
The DNA here is from genome assembly GCA_900302755.1 of Chromis chromis. Lineage (NCBI taxonomy): Eukaryota > Metazoa > Chordata > Actinopteri > Pomacentridae > Chromis > Chromis chromis. Next base: position 59,288 of record OMNN01079609.1, on the reverse strand, counting down.
CATATAGAAGAGAAATTGAAGCACAGATGAAAGCAGAAATGAACACAAAGGTATATGCACACACACATAAAATTGAAAAAAAATGCTTTGTGGTCATGTAGTTTTTCTTCTGGTTATGTGGCCTCAATATTGTGACTTTTGTGTTTTTTAAGATGCAACATTTTAAAGATGTTGAAATTGCAACGGTGAGGATGGAAGAAAAATTGAAATTTCATAAAGAATTTGACAAGCTGAAGCAAGAACTGGAGAGGACTTACGAAATGAAGGCAAAGGCACTGATGGATCGAGAGAAAAATGCCATTGACCGGTTACAAAAACAGCAAGAGGTAAATTGTTGCTAATATTACCTTGTCCTCTGTTTCATACTCTAGTTGTTCAGCATATCCAGTGGTGTCCAAAAGTCTGAGATCATTGATCAAGATGTTTCTATTTTGCAGCTTTCTTGAATTTTATACAGAAACTTGCATTACCCACACCAGTAACAGTATCAGCTTAAGAAACTGAGTGAAAAGTTGAATCCCAGAAAAATGTATCTGACTTTTGGAATATCTTAGAATTTATTTGCTCCCTTTTAATTTTAATGACAACACGCCGTTAAGATGGAATGGACTGAAACCTGATGACCCATGTTATCCAATGACAGTCAGCGTTCATTGTGTTTGAATCCAGTTTCTTTCTGCAGTATGAATCCTCCACAAAGATTCAGCCCAGAGCGTGTAGCATGTCTCTAAAGAATAGAGTTCTACTTGTCCTTGGTCAAGGTTGAGTCGAATCAGTGCAGATGTCCAACTTCAGAGTAGCAAAACACCCCCAGATTGGTATCGTACTCTCTTCTTTTAGTCTCCTATCCTACTCCCCTCTGTTACTGATAGAAATCTTAAACCTGAATCAGTAAATTGAACTTTTTTTCCCGTCATCCACTGTGAAATGCTGGTATGTCTTTGCCCATACCAAGTATTTTGGCCTTCTTTTCCCTCCTAAGAAGTGGCGGTTACTCATCTTTTGAGACCACCACCAGACATTCCTCTTTTGATAGAACATTTGCTGATTTTAGCCTTGTATTGTTTATGTAGCTAACTCTGTGTCTGTGATGAAGTTGCTTTTCTACCTCTCGGTGAACAGAGCTTGGTCTATTGATCTTCTGTTTTTGTGGTCACTCTCCATTGGCCTGATTGTGCTTTGGATACAACTCTTTAGTTTCCACAAATTGATTTAGAGTGCCATGCATTGCCCCCTTTGAAACCTTCAGTCTAGCTTTGATTTAATGCAGAAAAAGCCCCTCTTTGCTAATAACTGACTTCTGACACTTCCACTCATGTTTCTCACTATCACAGTGCCACATAGCGCTGTTGGTAACTTTAGGCGCAATCATATTTATAACAGCTAAACGAGTTAATTTATTTGATCAAACCTGTGATGAATAGATTAAATCTGCCAGAGTGTCATCTGAATGTTCCTTCAATGGAAGTCTTAGAAGTCAAGGAAAGAAGACTTTTTACACAAAGGAGTTAACAAAGTGAATTCCATAAGTTTGCTTAAATGTTTCTAAATCCTCAAAATTGCTGATTATGTCCTGGTTTACATGATAATATAACAGATTTCTGATGTGGTGCCAGACTTTTGAACCTTACTGTAATTAAATAAGTTAAACAAGTTGCTTATATCCATAACAGTCTAATTGATGTTTGTTTTTTGTTTTTTTCTATAGATTGAGGAAAAAAATGTCTACATGCAGAGACAATCAGTGCTGAAAGAAATTGAAACACTACGTAACAGAGAAAATGAGCTGAGGATGAGAATGGAGGCTTTTGAAAAGTAATATCTTTATTTTAACAATTTCTATTAATAAAGAGCTGCTCTGCTGTCTCATTGTAGCCACTGGTTTACAGAAAATGTTACCGTGTTTGTGTGATGATAGGACTTGTCAAATTCATGAAGAGAAGGTCAAGACTACTGAGGAGCTGTTGAGGAGGAGAGAACTGGCTGTGAAGACTATGGAGGACACATATGACCAAAAGCTTAAGAATGAGCTGTCCAGGTATTTTCATGTTGAACACAGAATTTACAGTTTCAGGTTAAGAGTTAATGAAAATATTATGGTCACACACATGCAGCCTCTCTATTCTGTAAATGTACTTTAACTCTTAAATGGATAGTTTGGTGTCTTTGAAGTAGAGTGTGTTGACTACAGTAGAAGCAGCCAGGAGTACTGGGACTGAAACTAAGCATTGAACGGTTGTGGACGTGGTCAGTGGCCAAACTAATAAAACTAAATAAAGTGTACACCATATTTAGAATATTTACACCCCTTTACCTTGCTGTCAGACAGACCTTTCCAACGTTGAACTGAAGCTGTTATATTGTTCGCTGCTCTTTTCAGAGCCCCCAGGCTCTGTAGACAAAAACAGTCATTTTACTTTGCAGAATGTGGAAGTTGCCGGTCTCCCACTGTGTGACTTTTGTGTTTTAAAACACAGAAGACACGCAATGACACTAACTAACTAACCAATCAAGGCAGTGGTAGACCAGTGCTCTGCGGAGTAAAGTTCCTGTTTTTGTCAACAGAGTTTGGTGGTTTCAACAAGAGCCAGCAAAATGCTTCAGTTTCCCGTCTGAAATGGCTGACTGATGCCAAGTTAAAACAGTGAAAAGATTCTAAAAATAGCACACATTTAAACTCTCTCTCTCTCTTTCTTTTTTTTTTTTTAGAGGTGCCTAAAATGTTTTGTTGCTGGACCTGTCCACAACAGTTTATTGCTTAACTTCTGTGCTGGTACTCCTATTTGCTTTTCAAAACTTTGGGTATAACAAAATCTATTTTCTTTAGGTAATACTCTGACTACTGATAAGTGCGTCATACAACTCCACTTCTAAAAAACACAAACTATCCCTTTAAGTTTGGGTTGGTTGTCTTTTTTTTAGGAATATTTGTGTGACCAGATGATGTCACTGTTGTGTGGGGTTAAATTAAAACACTATCCCATTTATACAATATACAAAGTAAATTTTCATCCTTTCTCTCATCAAAATTCACACAACAGAAATTTTGTACTCAAGCTGTTTGAAAGCTTTTGGTGATTTTTGGATAAAACATTTTCATGCTGAAATAAACATTTGTAAGTTTTTGCCCAAAAAATATTTTCTGTCTTTAATATGCTTATTATTTAGGCTTATTTTTTCTTTACAAATCTTTAGTTAGCTAGTTTGAATATTTCCTTTGAAGACATCACACTAAGATGTTTTGTATTGTTTTAGTTTCCAGATTATTGATTTTATGTCTTAACAAAATAGGTATCAGCTGGATTTGAAGGAGGAATTTATCAGGAGAACAGAAAAACTCACTGAAAGTGAGAACAGAAACAAAGGCAAGTATTTTAGGAAATGGAAGATTAATGACTGGTTTTCTGTTGCTGTGTTTTCATTGTGTTTACATTATTTTATTTTGCAGTGGAAACTGCTCGTATCCAGAAAGAGTCGGCTGTAATTGATGCCAGATTAGAGGACCTCAATAGAGCACGTTCAGAGTTGAAACGGGTGCAGGTAAACAATCACAACTCCATTCATTCAGCATTGTTAATGTCAAACACTTGAGCTGGCTTGAGGCAAAACTACAGCAATATATAACTAAATAATTTAACACATCTTTTAGATAGAATTTAAGTCATTTAATGTGATTCTGTGATAACTTCATGCTGCACAGCGTGATTCGTTTAAGTCTCTGGGTTTATTTTTCCTGCTCTTTAATGTCTCCTCTTTTTTTCCAGGCTGAGCTAGACACAGCACAGCAGCAGATTTCTCTGCTGACTCAACAGAAGGAGCTGTTAAGGGAAAGACTGGAGACCATGAATGACTACCCCAGCTTGAAAAGAGAGAAAGCAGAGCTGCAGGGGCAGCTGCAGCTGCTAAAGAAACAGCTGGAGGAAGCACAAGAGGAGAACCAGCTTCTCCATGCAGGTGAAAAGTGGCTGCAGTTCTCATGTACTTCCCAGGAGTGTTTGCATGCTACATTTTCCCTAACCAGTTTATATGAATAACAGAAACTGTGCTTCCTGTTGGATTTCTTTGTGGCTTGGAAATATTTTGTCTGAGTTATTACTTGTAAAATGTATATCCAGTGTCAGTATGTCAGAATATTTGTAGTCTAATCCAGTTCTTGTGTTGTATTCAGAGTGCTTGCCTGGACTCATTGTGAGCTGTGTGAGGTGCAGTGTACTGTAAAGCATTCATGCTAGTCTGCCCCGCTGTCTCTGGCTGAACTGAGTCTTTCTGAATGTGTCTTGCCAGCCAATGTGGGGCCTTTGTGCTATGCTTGTAGCTTTGCAGACAACCAGTGAGGGAAGGGGGATGAGAGGTGGAGTGAATGTGAGCAGAGAGCACAGTGAGCAGAGACAGAGGGCTCCCTTTACCCATGCCTAACAAAATGTTACCTCTCTCTGAGGAATACAGTATTCTTTGAGGATGGGGCAAGGGAGCAGTGGGCTTCTATCCTCATCACTAACAAAAGGCAGCAACATGGTAATAAGTCCCATGTGCTGTAATCTTAAGCTGGCCAGATCCACACAGCAAAAATGTGAGATAGAGCATTTAAAAAAAAATTACACATTAAATCAGAATTGCTTGTGTAAAAGTCACCAGATGCATTTCATCAAACAGCTTCCCACTAAAACAAAAATATGCTGTAAAAACATAAGCTGTACTTTTACTTTATGTTTTGACTCTGATGACCCTTTTCTCAGATATGGGCAAGCCATCCAAAGAGCAACTAGCCATGCAGATGGAGCTTCGAAGGCTGCAGAGCGCTCGGAGGCTGGATGAGGAAGAGTTTGACAACCAGAAACAGGTGCTGCAGGCACAGCTCCAAAGTGAGGTCAGTCACATCACAGCTCCTTGCTGACTGTGGGAAACTATGTGGTCGGGTTTTTTTTTTCTGGGCTGTTTTATTTCATCTCTGAGAATTTGTTGTGTATTTGAAGTTTGGGTTTCTGGTGACCTATATAATCCTACACATTGCACAGACCTTATAATGTGTGCAAACAATAACTTCTCATGTAATTTCCTCTCGTCTGTTTCCTGCAGGTGGAGCGGTGTGCTCAGCTCAGTGCTCAGCTGATAGAGTGTGAAGAGAAGTCACAGTGGATGACTAACCATGTCGAGGACATCAAGATGCAGCTTCGCCACACTCAACAAGGTACCCCATGATAAGACATGCATGTTTACTATGTCTTAGTGTGGCTTGTCACTTCCAATCATGTTGTTTTCAGTGTGTAGTTATTTCTATTACAATTGGTAATGCATAACATTGTAGTTAACTATATTTCTTCTTTTTCATAAGCTGGCTTTCTTTCTTTCCTAGATCTTGTTGGTCTATAGATCATTGCCCCCTCTGTATTCTGAATGCTACAATAAAAATGTTTGTTTAAAAAAAGAAAGAAAGCCACTATAGTAATAACAACAACATTTCCGGAGTAGTTGCATGTACTGTATTTCTTAGAGGTTAATCTAGTGAACCTGTTTCTCAGATCTTTCATGGTGGTTGGTTTTCTGTATTAGTACTCAGCGCTCCTCTTGTTTGCTTTCCCCTTTTCCCTTTCTTTTGTGTGATTCATGCAATGATGGCAGCTCTTGAAAATGAAGTGCTGCGCAACCCCAAGCCCTCTCTTGTTGATCGCTCAGTACTGGAGCTCAGTTCCAACAACCTGGTTCCCCCTGACATCTATGTCGACAGAGCTGTGCTGAGAGCCAGGGTGGGTTGTGATGATGTTTGTGAAGCAGGTGGGCCCTTGCGAGGACACATGTCACCCTGGAGGGATGCCCCAGACTCTGACATGGAGCTGGTGGCTGAAGCCAAGGCACGGATCAAAGAGCTGCAAAAGGAGGCTGAGACCTTGGAGGAAGCCTACAGGAACTACCAGCAGAGGGCAGTGCACGCCACCATCTCACACATGCTTCCCCCAAGAGCTCTTTCCCCACAACAAGCACATCCTTTACATCGCCCTGTCTCTCCTCTTAGAAAACAAGACTCTCATTCGACCCACAAACAAAAAGTCTCATACAGATCACTCTCTCCTCAAACTATACAATCCCCCTTCATGCCATCATATGGCACCAGAAATGTCTTACCACCTGCACATTCAAGAGTGACCTTCTCCGAAGACCATCACCAAAACCAGGCCACAGCTTTTACTGACCACAGTCTCCATTCATTGACTGAACCTTTGTTTCTAAGAGATGAGGAACTTCAAGATAAAAGCTCTGCTCCATCCAGACGCTTGTCCTCGACACCACAATCTTCGTCCAGGACTAGACTTCAAAGAGAGATTGCAGAAGGTACCTTCATAAGTTAATTTATCCTGTCAAACCACTTCAATGAAGATGATCCCATGCTTTTTTTATGTGTCAAGAAATAACTGATGAAATAGTTTCTAGTTCACATACTGAATGTTTTTACTAATATTCCAGAATGTAAAAAAATTTGCAAACATTCAGATCAATCTATCCAAATCTTTACACAATAATCTTTCTCCTCTGACAGTATTTTCTAATATAAAGTCTCTGCTCCTGATAGAGGAAGCTGTGTCTCCAGTAGCGTTCCCCCAGCTGTCATCCGACAGACAGCTCCCTCCTGCCCCCCGCAATGAGGTGGTGACCTCAGGTGATTTTTCCTCTGAGCTCAGTCCACCTCGCAGTCCTCAGCTCCAGAGCACAGCACGAGAGCAGTCCAGGTACCATCTGGCGTGGCACTGGCAAGGACAGTGCGACATTTTTCTACATTTTTTTTATAGTGACTGTGAATACTAATGCGCTCATGTTTACCCCCTTTTTCCTTCAGCCCACCAAAGCTACAGCCTGTCTTCTCCAGCTCAGAGTCTTCCCCACAGCCTGAGAAGATAAGCCTCGAAGATCTCACAGGAACATTGTCAGGTATTCTAAACTAGTATTAGTTGTTTTATCCTCTCATTATTATTTAAACTGCAACACAAAAAAAATATACACAACACAATCATCTCAGCACACACTCACTGTTTGTGCTGAACTTGCCTTACACAAGAGACCCAGTTTAGATATTTTCTAGTGTGCTTCCTCTTGACTTAAAAGTCCTCTGGGCCAGAATTGTGATCAAAGGAGAACTTTTAATCTGTTGGCACATAAAGTCCTTTCACAGTTCTGTTGCATGCTGTTTGACTGTAAGACATGGAGCAGAGATGACAAGTCCCCTGGGTGTCCATCTTGCAAGCACAGCTTCCTTAACATTTAGAGTCATGAGATTTTCCTCCTTTTTCTAAATCTGAAAAGCTTTCACCGTATCCTGGGATGAACAGCCATACATTATGTATTTATCTTCCATTCATGGCCGCTGCGCATGATGTGATTGGTGCACAAGTGCTGAAAAAGTGTGATCAATTAGCATATGCACCATCTGTTAATGCAAAAATATTTCAAGCAAAATTATTTGTTATTTCTTCCCATCGTTAATTTAAATAAAATCCCAGTGACAAAATATAACGTGTCCAGTATGGATGTTTTGGATTTTGCAATTGCTGTTTTTTAATGAGTGTGTGACTGGCCTCCAAAGTGTCCTTTCAGCAGCCCTGCACAATGGTGAAGATGAAGGACAGCTGATTATGTATTCTGTGCTGGTCCTCTGGCCCTCTTGCATTATGGTGGAGCATAAAAGATCTCTTTGTGCATGTCTCCCTCCAGAGCCCGGCCACATTCCAGAGCTTCTCCTGGACACTGCTGTCCCTCTCTCTGAGGAGGCCCCTGACGGACCCGCTGCCCCCCACCCACAGGACCTCCCAGAAGACCCAATAGATTTGCAGGGCCAGGCGGGTGAGTCGTTAGTCCTCCCATTAATGACCCGTACTCTTGGTTGACCCCAAATGACAAGAACGCACATCTTTTACTGTACTCTATCACTCTGCCTCAATGAATCTGTCATATTTAGCTCATATTGCAGACATTTTGAAGTATAATTGCTTCTTAAACCAAACTAATGAGACAGACTCATGTTAATCTATGTGTCTTTTATAAGTCCCACAATCTTCAGCTGAAACTGCCAGGGTAGAGGAGGAAGAAGATGAGGAGCAAAGGTGGGAGAGAGAGCGAAAAGAAAGACAAGAGCGAAGGGAAAAGGAGCAAGAGGAAGCCAGAGAGAGAGAGCTGCAAGAACTGGCACGGCTGGAGAAAGAGATGGTGATGATTATCTCATACTAAGTTCCTCAAAAAGTCCTATTTCTGAACTTAAAATATTTATGTCTACTGAGAAACTGGAACCTGAAATTAATACTGACAGGAACTATGTCTTACCAGCTTTTGGAAGAGGTGGAGACACCAAAACAGAAAGAAGTGGAAAGAATGGTAGATGAAGAGCAGAGGGAAGAGGCAGATGATGATGGTAGGGAGGAGTCTAAAGGTGAAAATCCACTGGAGAAATACATGAAGATGGTCCTGGAAGCAAGAGAAAAGCAGCATGCACAGGTGAGCTGTACATACATTTGTCTTAGGCTGCTGTAGAGCTTTTAGAAGAGACTTATAGCAGCTTCTCTTGTTTTTTCAGAGCCCTGGAAGAGAAGCAGCAGAACATACAAGCCTAGAAGCCAAGAGTTTGTCTGAAGAGAAAGAGGACAGGTAACTTAAAGCTTAGGATTAGGCGAAATGGTTTCAGTTATTATGAATGAAAACACTATACATTTTGTAATTCAAAAGTTATGTTGCACAGGACTGTTGGAAAGTTTAATAAGTATACAAGCCACCATAATCCTCTTCCAATAACGTTTAATTACTTCATGGTTTCTCGTCTCTTTAATGTTGTTATTTGCTCTGGAAATATGTAGAGTTAATTTAAAAATACTTCACTATTTTTAGTTTATTTTCTCTGTCCCTCGAGGCTTTCGCTAATTAACCCGATTTTGTTTTCCCAGCATTGCAGCATATTCAACCAAAGATGAAGACGATGATTTCTGGTGAGCCGATTGTCCCCCGAGTGCTATCCTAATCTAAATTATACAAGCCTCTGTAGGATTGCACTGTTTCTAGTTTGAAGCATTTCTTGCTTGTGTTTTTAAATTTTGCTTTTCAATGTGTATATTTGACCCAGTTTGTATTAACTGTATATGTACGAATAAATGTACACTTTTTAAAAAAAAAACTGTGCACTATCAAACAAGTTGTTTTTTTTATCATGCACAACAAAAATACACAACAACAGATCGATGTTTGTTTTATTTTATTTATTTTCATAAAAACAGTCAACAGGCCAGTTGGGTCGTGTCATAAAGGGGGGTTCCAGTCAGACAGGATGCTTGTTGATTGATTGTTGTCCTCCTGGTGATTGATAGATAGCCTTTTTGTTTCTTTTTTTGGTTCATTCAACAGGAAACACAACATACAAAGATGAGTTGTGATGTACGTTATCTCCATGTACATCGGTCATCTTTCTGCTCGGCCACTGCACACCTGTAGCCTATCCTACGTAGAAGGTAGGTTTTGTACCGCAGTATCTCACAGATACTGTTTATTACACTGGACAGCAAGTCACCCTGGCATTCGTACTTTGGCTAAATTTACCATTTATATTTTTATACAGTTGTTTTGAATGACTGGTGTTGTGGCTAATTGTTACTTGAAAGTTGAATTTAAAAGTATTAGCATCACGAGGAAGCCATTGACATTCATAGAAAATACAGGTATACTACCAGGCAACAAAATAATACTTGTATACTTTTGAATTGATTAAAAGAACCTAAATAATATCTAGAACTAATCAGCTACCTAACATGAGTTAATATGTATTCGGTTAGAAATAAAAACAAAAAAGGAAAATGGGCAAACACTGCCTACTACTGATGTCAGCATACATGACTGTACATCACGCGTGTCACTGCAGAAACAGTTGTCTTCATGCAACAAAGGAAACATCAAGTTATCCCTGTAACTCAACTAGGAGAAATAAAAGATTACACGAGTAATTATGTCAGCATTCTGACAATTGCACAATAAAAACAGGTGCAATTATAGAAAAAAATAAGAAAGAAAATAAGTGGTTTTCATATTCAAAAATAACAACAATACTAAAAATTCGGACTTGTAATAAATTTACACTGTTCACACCCCAAGTTCTTAATCGTAACAATGCACATGGGACATGGTTATGCTTGTTTCATAAGATTTCTCAAAATCAAATAATTTTTTGATCATATTGTACAGATATTACAATAAAATCAGAGCTCTCTTCACTGGCAAGCTTTGACTTTTTTTCCTTGAATACATATGGACCAACGTTTTAAGATACTTAATATGCTGGATATCATTCTATCTCAATATTGGCAGCATCCACATTTAGTTAGCAAGTTACTCTTATGGCATTATCTGTAAAATTGTAATTCTATAACACTGATGCAGAGGAGCTCCTGGTGTGGGTGTTTACATTGTAGCTACCCAAATACATACCGTGTGTCTGAGGCATTGATTTGCAATTAAAATTAGATTTGAAAAAACATAGTTTTACAAGGAAGAAATGTTGTTTGTTCCAGTTTAGTTGTCTATAGGCTCTAGTGCACACCTGAGGTAGTGTTAATGTAGGCCATTAATGTTCTGAATGACTTATGTAGCTGTACAATAGCAATTAAAATCTAAGAACCAATCAACAACACTTACATGACTGCTGAGACAGTGCAGCAGCTAAATTCTAAAGTTTTAAGGAGTCTAGCTTTGTAGATCACATATAACCAACCAAAAATTTTACATTTTACATGTTTCCTTACTGTAAAAGTTTTGAAATTATCTTGAAATATCAGTCTTGTGTCCATACAGTGTGACTAACTCAGATTAGATGTAAGGCCTTTTATGTTTTGTATATAAGTCATCTGCATTTTTGATTGGAAAAGAAAAAAAAGAAGCAAAAAAAACAAAATGTTTCACCTTCCCTAGTTGTAAAACTGGCCACAGACGGTCAGAGGAAAGACAGAGCAAGACTGTAAAACAAACTGTCATTGTTATGCGCTGTGTAAGAATAGTGCAATGTCTCAAGCTTCACCAGCAAACACTGGCTATAACAAAAAGGGCGAGAGAGAATCAACAACTGCATGAAAATCAGATCTCCACTCAAATGCCTTTTCCTACAGAAAAACTGAAAACAAAAAAAAACAGCATGAACGAAACTTCACTTAGCAGTTTAAAAAAAAAAAACACTTCTTGGTGAGTTAGTGCAGGAAGCAACACTGATGCATTAGTTTGTTAGGAGCCCGGTTAGTACTGCACAGTGTCAGTGGCAGCTGGCAGGTTATTTTAGCTGAGCGTTGCCTTGGTCCAAAAGGGGCCACAGTGGTCGGCCACAGTGTCTATGTGTGTCTGCGTCAGGGTGTTTGTGTGCGATGTGAGTGTGTAATATCCTTATGTGTAGGAATTGAGGCATTCCTTTGAGCGTGAGGTGATGTCCTGCAGCTCCCGCTCTTCCTTCATTTTGATGTCTTGGTAGGCATGCATTTGACTGGCATCCTTAAGGTAGGCCCAGTTTGCTGAGAGAATCATGAGGAAGTGGATCTGGAAGAGAAGGGTGAGGTGGATGGCCGGTGAGCATGTCAAAGATGCAAAGCAAGCTACAGGAGTCAGAGCTACAGTACGTATATCACGGACATAAAGTTAAGTTTTTAAAAAATGGCCTAACACGTACTGAAAAAGACATTTGTTACAGTTATTGTAACGTCACTGTTACAATCATTACTAATACTGAAGTTACTACCTTACTATGCACAAAACTACAGAAACTTTTAAGGCAAGAGGATGAGTGAGGAAAGAGCCAGAAGTTGTGCGTGCAAGCTTTAAGTGGCTGTAAAAGCTGGAGGTTAGTGCAAAGCATGAGTGAATCTGACCCTGCTTCATACGGTACCCATTTCAGTATTGTAAGAAATAGACCAGGTAGGGATACTTTTGTAAACAAAGATTGTTTATTTTATATAGAAAGTAAAAGCTACAGTCTTGAAAAACTTAGGAGAAAATTAAATATATGAAATATGGAGTATAAGTAACTATAAACAGATCAAAGAATCTGAAAATTGTAAGCATGCAGGCTCAGTGTTAAAGATAAAAACAAATGGCTCTTTAATGGCACTTTGAGAAAGAATAAAAGGAAAAATGTATGAAACAAAAACATCAACTTCATAGCTGAGGCTATAACAGCGTCAGCCCTCATAGAAAAAAAAAACATTTACTCTACTCTAAAATAGGAGGATTTCTGATTCGTTTTATAAAATACATGGAATTAAACCAAGGCTTAGGGCCTCATGCAGAAGTACACCCCTGGTACTGGCCTAACCCTTCATGTGTGCTATGCTAGGTATGTGCAGTTACTTTGAAATCTACAATACACAACTGGTCACCATAATACTCATCAGCATAATACAGTTGATAAAAGGTTTTTTAGTTCAGTTTAGAATCCAACTTGTGACCCAAAAAATAATAATAATACTGAAGGTTTTCTGTGTTTCGTGGGTTGGTAACAAAATTTTAAGGCTAAGCAAATAAAAAAAACAAAGAAGGCACTATGCCACTGTCGCAAGTCCTTTTACAAATGTATCACTAGAATTCAACCTCAGCAAAACTGCTAATCTGGCAGATCAAAAACATTAAGCCTGAGAACATCTTCAATATCTGTCATCAGATGTCCACTTGGACTAACTTCAGAGCCTTACTATATTACTATACTGTACATCTATATGAGCTTGGTGCAGTCTACGTCTTGATCGGGCCTCAGAATGCCAATTGAGATCATTTTTAAATTAGTGTGTTAAACCTGCACGAGTATCTTACAATTATGAAGGCCTCTGGAGTTTGTGCACAAATTCGCATTTCAGCTCTGACTGCGGTCGACTGATGCTCGTCAGCTTATACAAGGCGAAATACTGCGTGCTTAATACTGTGTGTTTTTTTAATTTTTAATCTAAGTTACTCCTGCAGTCGATGCAATGGTGCAGGCCAAAACCAGCTTCACATATTACGAATATAAATAACACTATTGTGGATTTCTAGCTGTGCACGTTTCTCTAAAATCTGATGGTAACAAATGTCTAAAAGTGAGTGCCAAGGAAAGCAGAACAAACCAGCCAACTAAACACCACCCCACTCTGAAGACAACTTTCATCAGGTCTCCTCAGACAAGCAATATCCCTGGATACCAAAAAATGCTAAAAGAAGCATATAATCAGCTATTTACACATCATGTGATTACTAATGGAGAGATGTTGATTTTTCTATTCTCAGGTTGTTTTTTTTAGTTCATTTGTTGTCAGTGGCAACTGTCTCTACTCAGCACAGCCTCGAATGGTGCACTGTGCCCTTTAAAACAGTTTAAAACTTAGTGCAGCAGTCTTCTCGACTCTTAAACTTCAAAACGGCAAAGTTATAAGTGGTAGCCATCATGTAGATCAGCTGGTGGAAGAGAACAGAGAAGGTGGTAAGAGTACATGCCGGTGACCTTCTTGTCACTAATAGAGTGACAAGTTAGCAAAGTGACCAATCAGTTTTCAGCAGTAAAAGGTAAAAATATTAAAGTAGTATGATTAACCATGTATTACATGTGATTTTATGGTTGAAATAAAGTGTTATTTCTGACAATTAGAACACCAAAAAAGGCAAGCCCAAACTGCACACTCTCCCAACCATCCTAAAATAAAAACAGTGCCGCGTGCATCTAAGCAGATGGTAAACAGCAAATGGAATTTGAGGGAAAAAGCCTACGTGTAATCATCCTTGGCACGGTTACATAAACCATGTGGGAATGAGGAGAGGAGCACTTGACACATGATCTGCTGATACAAACCGTGCAAAGATGGACTAAAAGGGAGAGGATGGAGAGACTGGAGGGAGGCTTACCAGAGCGATCACAGTGGCTCCTGCCCCGGCACACGCTACGATGTACAGGTGATAAGACAGGTAGAACTGAAAGAGACAACCAACAGTGATCATTCAGTTATAAAAGTCACCTTATCCCACACTGCTCTGCATGCCTCTGCTGTGATGTGTGGTCTTTGTATAAATATGTGTGGATAGAAGATAGCATCTCACCTCGCTGGTGTTGCAGATGTCACCTAGCGTAGATCCACAGGCTTTGCCCGGTGTGGCATTCCATGGGATAATTCCTGCAACCAGAAAATTCAATGGGTTACTCTTGTACCCAACAAGTTCCTGGTGTCAATGTGAACCATGATAAGACCTATGAAGTACAACACTTGAGCCACAGCCTACAGAGTTAATGTCCACTAAGCAAGCCCAAAGTGCAAAATGAAATTGAAATAGATTGAAAAGATTTAATGGATCCCTTTATCATCATGAGGAGCACATTCAATCCTGTGCAAAGATCAGTATAATGTGTTCTAGTGGCTCTGCAGCTTTCCACAGTTTGAGAAAATAAGGCTGGCAATGTCATCAGGTTTATCTCAACTTGGACGTGGAGACATCAAATTATAAAGAAAGGTTTGCATTACAAACTGGGGACATAAAATAGGGAGGGCATTTACCAGTTTTAGAGGGTCTAAATCTTTCTAGGGTCTAATCTTTAGAGGGGTGGTTGTCCACTGATTGCAAGGTTGGCAGCCTCTCTGCATGCCAAAGTGTCCTTGGGGAAGACACTGAACCCCATGTTGCTCCCAATGGCAGAGAGGCACCTTGCATGGAAGCTCTGTTGCTATTGGTGTGAATGGGCGAATGCGAAACAAGCGCTTTGAGTACCACTAAGGTAGAAAGGCGCTATATACACCGATCAGGCATAACATTATGACCACCTGTCTAATATTGTGTTGGACCCCTTATGTGGTCATAAATGTTCTGAACCGTTGGTCATGGACAAGAGGACCTCTCAGGGTGTCCTATGGGGTCTGGCACCAGGACGTTGGCAGTGGATCCTTTGGGTAGTCTGGGTTGTGCAGTGGGGCCTCTGACAATCAGACTTTTTCCACTGCATCCTGTTGATGCTTGATCAGAATGGGGTCTAGGAAGTTTGGAGGTTAAATCGACATCTTGGGTGATTGTCGTGTTCCTCAAGATGTTCCTAATTGTTTGATGTTTTTGCCATGTGGTGGGGTACATTTTCCTGCGGGGGGTAGGCCAGTGACATTTGGGATTGCCATTTGCATGAGTGAGTGTGCTTGTTCTGGGTCAATGATTATTTGCGTGTCTAAGCCTCATCAACACAGATGCCAAAATCCAAGGTTTTCCAGCAGAACACCACATAGTACCAATATGATCAATGTTATTCACTTCACCCGTCAGTGGTCATAAGGTTGTGGCTGATCGGTGTAAATGCAGACCATTTAATGAAAGATTCAGTCAAGCTGCATTACAGGAAAGGTAGGATAGCCTTGTTTTAGAGACTGCATCAATATTGACTGTTGTTATTTTAATCTGTCTCTTGCAAGTATCTAAGGTTTATGGCAGTGCAATAATAAGTTGTACTTTAAGGAAGACATGCAGCTGTGAAAAAAATAAATCCAGTACTGATAATCCATTGTCAGTACTGTAAAGATACAACAAAAGTGTGTTTTCTCATGAATTAATGGATACATTTACTTTTCCAAATTACTTAAATAAAAAAGGAGGCAAATTACTCAGGTAGAGCCCGTCACAATCAAAAGAGATATGCAACAGGTGATAAAGATGTTTTTTTGATTTTAAGGATTACAGGCCAAAATTATAAAGTGCAACCACCTAATATAGAATATGGTGCTGTGTTTTAAGCCATCTGAGTGTCTGCACTAACATAAGTGAGTGTGTCAGTTCCTCCATTTAACCTCCAGTGGTTAAAGAAAGTGTAACCGATAAGCCGCTACAATTGTATTTGTTCAGTCTCTCTGAAAGCTAATGAAGCCAACCAAGACATTCTCGGACAGTGCTGTTCTCTTACCGTACTGACGAACATCCACGCAGATGGATTCGATGTTTGTGAGGTTGACCATGGGAGACTTCATGGCAGCGCAGGTGGACCACATGTTGTAGAAGAGGAAGACGGGCACGGCAGAGAAGCCGAACACACCGAGCCAGGCCACACCCAGGATGTACGTGAGGAACACAAACTGAGGACATACAAATGTCACATCATCGCAATGCAACCATGGAGCTAAATCAGTTGTTTTTTCCTGTCATACTTCATTCCTACAGTGAACGTAAGCATCTCATCTGCATTTTATATTTTTAATCACTTTATTTTAAGCATGTGCTGTTTAAAAATCAGGTTCAACGCAGCAGTGTGGCTGCATTAACATACCATTCCACTGATGCAGCGTCCGCAGATGGTGGTCTTGAACTCGCTGTGCAGTTCCTTCACTGCGCTGGTGGTGTAGAAGCCCTCGGCAAGCAGAATGATCCCGTACAGGAAGAAAAACGAAGCGATGCCATAGATGACATACTGCATCAGCTGTATTCTGTTAAAGAGCAATGTCACACGTACAGCTTAGTTGTGCCAGTAAAGCTGCAACAGGTTAAATTCAGCAGGCGAGAAAAAAAAAATCAAGAACTGATGTTGTTAATCTCCAACATAACACCTGCAGAGACCCACTAAAAATGTCAGTATAATGGTAGCATGACGGAGCGCTGTGTGGAAAATAGCTGCAAAGAATATTTTTTTATTTGCATGCAATCCTTAAAACATGATGGGATGGTTAATCATAAAAAGATGGCTGTGAATGAGACCGTGTCCACGTTTCTCTAAGAGGTGAGGAGAGACGCTAAGCCAAATGTGGAGATAACAGGTGATGTATGTCTCTGGAAACCATCCACTGAAAGACAGACTGCCTCTGCGGACATCTTAAATTAAACAGTGCACTTCAAATCCACCTCAACATAAAACATATGTGCAGCCCAGTCTCATGTCATTCCTCTTTTATTGTAAAAGGTCCATATTAGGACTGTTCTCAAGGATAAGGTGAACGTGGGAGATGATGTCGGCTAAAAATAGCCTACATAAAGTCAACCTCATTAAAAGAGCTATCTGTCTTCAGTTTGGAATGCTCTTTACTGTCATGGTTATGTACGAACACGTTTCCCAGTGAGCGTAATGGATCCCACTGTGATGTCAACGAGGGAATATTTTATATAAACAAAAAGTTTACCAAGATAGATAAGATTAAACTGATAAGTAAACACAGTTATCAGTTTAATCTGTTTCTCAGACAAGCAGCGCACATGGAGTATGAGGTCACTTACACATTAGTCAGCATGGCGTGATCATTGGTGACCTTGGAGAAGTGGGTTTCCAGGATGGTCACAGTGCCAGTGAGAGCCACATGGCCGCATCCGCAGAACAAGGCGACGCCGGAGAAGCAGAGGATCGTAGCCACCAGCGACGCGTAGGGCACACCGCCTAAACATTTGATGCAGCACTCGAAGCAACCTGTGCAAAAGAACAGAAAAAGGTGTCAGGGGTGATTGTCAGTTGTTTGTGAAATAATGTTTTGCACCAAATGGTTTTACTTTAAAAGGCCATTAAGTGAACTGATGTGAACACCAAATGCCAGTTCCATATAAGAGACCGTGGAAACAATTTCAGAATAATTAAGTATGATCAGTCGTATGAATCATCAAATCATCCACAAGTAACACATTGGGCAAGAGGAAAATTATCGCAATCATTCTGTAACTAATTACAACTTGCCAACAAAGTCTCATCCTCAGTGCTGCAAAGGAAACAATGCAAACAGACTCAGTGCATCTGTTCAACAGCTTTCATTAAATTCATCTGCGGTCGTGTTCGATGCTTCCTTTTTGAAACTTCTGCAAGCACCAGTGGAAACAGAGCTGCCTGCTGAGTGCCACTGAGGTTTTACAACCTACACCGCTTTTAATGTTTCATTTGACAATTCATCACTACACTTAAAGGGCACTAATGGCCATCCACCAGGTCAGAGCAATGGGTGTCTGCCAAGCTGTAATGGAAATCAATGACAGCTAACCATGAGGGAAATGAAGTGACCCAGATGGGTCTGTCTCATCCAATGTGTTCTCCTGCTTTGTGAAACGGAGCCAATCACCACAATGCACCGTCTGTGGACACATGCAAACAGGCCGCAGTGTGCTTCCAATCAGATCCACATGTGTCTGACAGGATGTTGTAGAGTCATAGGACATCCAGGTCAGTGCCTGTTTATGTTTTAAACCTTGCACATATGCCTGATGTCACAGTGCAACTACAGGCATTTAAAGCTGCTAGAATCAATATTTTTACATTAACAATGCATCAAATAACTATGTGTGAAGAGACAGAGGTCACTCAGAGCGGCTAACCCACACACATTAATACTCAACTCTACAGTTTCACATCATCTGATCACGTGACAGTTTTTTGGGGAAGATTCAAGCTCGACAAGCAGAATTTCAACCAATCACATTCCTCAACGCAATCATATGCCAAATTGAAATTGTCCATCATCTAAGATTGTGAAATCACTGTCCATTTTTTGGCACACTGCTTGCCCAACTTTAAGATGACAGTGATGAAAACAATGATGACGAGTTAGCTGAGACCAAAACGAAGGTAGATGGACAGTGAATACTGGAGTTATGGGTCAGGTAAACAAAGATTTGTCGGATCTCCAAAGCAGTATTAATGTTGTATCTGCTTGAAGTATACAAAGGCAATTGTTTGCAATATGATCACATTATTGTAGGTTTAAGATCTCATGTAGAAAATTAACCGCAACCTGCATGTGTATTAGGAAAACACAGTGTACAGTATAGAAGTCTTTATGAAAGTTTCCATTAAAACCTATGAACATTCTGTTACATACCAACAGCATGAAACGCCATTTCATGCAGACTTTGATTTGGGGTATTAATAACCCTCTGAACCCCAGGCAGTTTTGGAGGGATTTTTCTCTTTTTGGTCATGCTATACTTTTTTCTCACTGTGGGCTCATTTTCCCTTGCAATATAAAGTCCTGCACCTCTATGGAAACAGCACAACCATGGCTGGAAGCAGAGTACCCAGAGCTGTTAGCAATACTGGGAAAAATTGTGACTGTACAGACTATGGATGTTTTATAGATTTACATGTGTGGAGTTTACATGTTCTCCCTGTGCAGCATGGGTTTTCACCGGGTTCTCCTGCTTCCTCCCACAGTCCCAAAAACATGCTGAGGTTAATTGGTGATTCTAAATTGTCCGTAGGTGTGAATGTGAGTGTGCTTGGTTGTCTGTCTCTATGTGTAGCCCTGCGATAGACTGGCGACCTATCCAGGGTGTTGTCTGGGAAAGGCTCCAGCCCCCCTTTTTTACTGAGATATTTAGAATAAAGTGTTTCTGATAAAATATTACAACTTTAGGCTTTGATATGGTCAAGTTTCCTGATGGAATGACATGTCAGAGAGGAGGACTTCAAAAGGATCGTTGGAAAGTTCAGAAATCAATTCCAAAAGTTTGTACAGTTTCTGGCTCTGATAAATGCAAAGTCTGGCCTTTCAAACCCACCAGTGTGTTTTGGGGTTCAGAGGTTTCTTCAAATTATAGGTAATAGACTCTACATTATATATTGTATGACTTTCATCTCGAAACTGCCACATTAAAACCAAAAAATTAGACTATTTCAACTATGTTTTTGTATGTAGTAGGGGGGAAAAGTGTATTGGCTGTGCAGAATAAAGACATCTTAACTCAACACAAATCTGTATTTTTCTTGAAGAGACCAAAAATTCCATTCCACTTGCTTGCCTCTTCCATGAGGCAAGGATCCTGAAAGTTCATCTGTGTTTGTTCTCTGTGCAATGTCATGACAAAGGAAATTAAAACAGATATACTGCTGCTGGGCCAATACTTTTGCAGTCAGATGCTTCGTCCTGACTGTTTGTGTAGTACTGGGAGATAAAAACATTTCTTCAGCCTCGCTGAGTGAATAGGAGTTGCCATGGCAGCATGTTAACCACAACTCAATGAGTGTGCCCACAGCCGAGTCGCTAACTTCTCCCGCAGCCCACATTTCTCCGATGAACATGTCGGGGAGGGAGAGTGGGTTGCTGGGAGTCAGAGCTCCACAGGATATTGAGCCCAGCTGCAAAGTAAATACAGGCCGTTTATAGAAAGAGCTGCTCTTGCAGTTGATGGTACTGTCAGGTAGCTCTGATCCAGTAGCAGATGTCAGATTAGCCTCAGCGTTAAAGACTGCGTAGGACACAACCACATAACATAATTTCTGAGCAATGAAGGATACTGTTTTGAAGGGTTTCCATATGAAAAGCGTGGTTAGGGTTTGTATCTATGAGCAAATTCAATGGCACAAAAATAACAGATCCAGTAACAACACTAGTAATTATGACTTTATTTGACATGTCATGGAAGAAAATCAGGATGTTCACCCCGATTCAAAAAGCATCTGTATCATTTTAACCTGTGTTGGGTGCCATAATGTCATCATGACAGTCTGCAATCATTCCTGAAATTTGCTAGACCTGAAAATGAAAAAATAATCCTGAGCACATATGAGGATGTCTACAATGATGAGAAAGAAACAAAAATTGATTTTCAGCACCAACGCTTCAAATTCTTTAAAACATCACATTGACCATGTTGCATCCCTCCTGTCACGGAGAAGGTCATCCTGACATGCCTGTATCTGCCATGCTGGTCTAACTTGGTGCACTTACAGAGAGAAATTGTACATTATAGCTGAAAGCCACCAATCCGATCGATACGCCATCAGTTTGATTAGTGTTCACTCAACAAGAGTGAACTGCTTTTCAAGCAACTGTCCATCCAGACTCAGAATGTTGGTCAGACATCTCTGCCTCTCTCTGTCTAAGTGGAGAAACTGTGAGTCACCAGTTGGGTGTTATGCTTAATAGCACAATAAATCCCGGGTGGTATTTTCACAGCTGGACTCGGCATGTTGTCAGGTTAGAATAACTCTATTTGCGAGGCTTTAGTTTTGGGATTAGACATCAGGGAAGACGGAAATGACACCTAAGCCCAACGCCACCTTCAAGCAGTCTTGCACAAAGTACCACAGGGACAGCAGTATGCACCAAAGTGAAATAAGACTTGTTCAGTAGATGGATTCAAAGCGGAGTGGGGAAAAACATCTGTGAGTTATGACATGTTCTTGACTTTAAATCTGCCTACTTTAAAGAAGGCTGCAACTTTCCAAATTCATTCTTGACACTAGATTTGTTTGTTTTTCCTCTCTTTTTAGAGGCAGCTTAGGTAACCAGGAATGAAATGATAAGATAAATACCATTATCGCACTTGGTCCTTCAAAAAAATCAATATAAACTTATCACAAAAACAGGAAACACTAAGACTAACACCTACACAGCTCACTAACACACATGCTGTGTCTTGTCGGTTTAATCCCCATAAAAATCAAAGTGTAAAAACAACAGCTTGTGGTTTTCTGGGGGCTTATACACCGAGATATTTTCCTTACTTTCTGAAGTGTCCTGATGTCAACAACAAGACTCCATCAGCTTAATATTTACTGGATAGATAGGAAAACAGTATCAGTCTTCTCTTCAGCTCTCTGCAAGAAAATAATCTCCAATTCCATAGAGCATTTTGTAATGTGTACTTGAGTTATAATAGAAACAGCCATTATCTCAGTGTACTGTGTGGGATTTCATAGTATACAGGATATTGCAGGGAACACTTTAGGTCAAATCATCCTCCTCCGCAGGGAATAACAGTAGGAGCTGGTGACTCTCTAAACAACAAGCTTGTAGTAAATGGATCCTGCTGTCTTGTTCTGAGTGGAGCACCATAAATGAAAATCACATTGGGGCCCTTTTCCTCTGATGACATTCACATGCCCCTGACTAATACTCCTGGTCGGACCTCCAACCACTTCAAGACACTCCACGTCTCCTTGCTACAGTACATGAATGAAAGGCGTAGAGTGAGAGAAAGACAAGTTAGTGACTGTTGGTAATGACAATGTCTGGCCTTGCAGCAGAAGCTCGATTTGCCACGTCGGGATCACGAGAAGAGAGAGAGAGAAAAAGATGTTTGTGTGAGAAAAAAAAGTGTGAGTGTGTCACATTGTGTGAGAGAAACCAAAAAAATAGAAACAGAGAGCGAGTCCAAGAAGCCTTGATACAAAGAGCCAGTGTGTGCAGGCCGAGACTGTCCATCACACTGGACTCTCAGGGGCCATTCAGAATAGCAGTGAACCACGGCCCTGCTCTTCCGGCCCACAGGCTGGAGGCCCAGGACAAGCCCACCACTGAGCTCCATCCTGTGTGCCCCTCCAGCGCTGCACACAGCTTCGCCACAATGGGCCACAACAGCCTCTTCACACTCCAGGAGGATCCTGTTTGTCGAGGCATCTCCAACCCGTCAGTGTGTGAATGAGATGGCTCATTAAGACCAACACGAGTTGCGGGCAAAGCTGGCGTACAGACCCACGACAGACAAACAGACAGACAGAGGCACGGCCCGACAGAAACAAGAAAATGAGAAGGATTCACCGCAACGCTGGATTACAAATCGGGCAAAGTGGGCAACTGCTTCTGGACCCCAGAGTTCCAGAAACACCTACGTTTACTGAGTGTTAGTTGGGTCATTTTGTAGTTCTTTTTTGAGCCTTTTATTAGTGTATTTGATGGCCAACAGTAACTAGAGACTGTAAATGAAGGAGGTGAGAAAGGTGGAACGACTCACAACAATGATCCGTTACTGGACTCTAAAAAAGTTGCACCACTTTGGTCAAAGAGGCACCGTAGTCCTTGCAAATTTTATCACTTATACAATTTTTTTAGTGGATTTGAAAGCACAAAATCTCAAATTATCAAATCAGTTTAACTAAATCACCACATGCTAACTGACTGGAGGATCTGAGGTCATACCAGTACCTGTTATTTCTTGGTTTGCCAGCAAAATACTTGTGAATCTTTCAACTGTCTGATGCACAGGAAGCAACAGGGGCCCAACAGCAAATGTTTGTCCCGGTGCCTCCAAACATATTAGTATGGCCATGCATCACCGCAGTTTGCTTGAACTCTGGGTCATCACTAACCCCTGCAGCTGGTCCTGCTTCATCACCGCCCTCCCCTCCATCCTTCAACATCCACCGTCACATAAACACAGCTGGTCGTCACCATAACTGAAATCTTCCAACAGCTGGCATGTTCGCTAGAAAGTGGGAAAATGTCTATATTCTCCCCTCAGTCGCATGGAGAAATGCCAACAAGTTGCGATCAAGTGAGTCGTAGACATTTTGAAAGAAACTGTTGAATTTGACGTTGGCACCAGACACAAACACAGACACCCAAACAAAGAATCACATGCAACACACACATATACAAGTGGCACATAATCATATGTACATAGAAATGTGTGTATATGATATGTAAACAAAGCCCACTTGCACAAATAAACACACTTAGACACACACAATTTGTGATGAAGACACTGCAAGTCTTCCATTTCCTCCCTAAGTCCTGAGGAACAAGGCAGCTTCCAGCTCCATTAAAAGCACCATCCAGTTCCAATCTCAAATCTGGGGCCTCATTGCTAACAGATGTGTCTGTTTACAGCTAATGCTAAGTATTGTTGTTTGTTGCTCCATTGGGGCGAGCTGCCAAAACACCATTTATGAGAAAGAGTCTCATTTTCCACACTCTCCGCTGAGAGGAGTGATGCTTAAAAACGCTGTAATGGCCATAATGGCGGTTCTCGAGGGATGACGGAGATCTGAGCCTGCAAATCTATCAAAAGTGGTCTCACTGTTTACTTATCTAACAAGAGGAACTTACGCTCTGCCAACTAATCGCTGTTGGCTACAGCTCACCCATGGCTGTGTGTGAAAGGAGCCGGACTGAAGGAGACACACATGCAATAAGACGCAATAATGGCCAATAATGACTCATAATTTTTTTTATGTGTGTTTGGGGACAAGGAGAATAAAGATGTGAACATGACTTGTCAAGCAAATTATAGGAGGGTAATAGTCTAATTAATTCTATTCATAAGCCAATATCATATACAGTGGGGGCTTTACAGGTCCACGGGTCCTCAAATCAGCTTTTTAAGACAAAGACCATGTGATCATAAAATCGCCAACTTGGGACCATTGCTGCATGTAGTTTCCAAACTTTCTTCCCTTTTTATTTCTTGCTGGTTATTTACAGTCTTCTTAAAGACGTAATATCTTCAAGATATTAAAAAAGAAGTAGGTCATACAAAACAATAAGAAAAAACTCTTGGGAGAGGTAATTAAGAGAGACCGCTGGCTGGCTGGTGATATTAAGAGCTGTAGGTGGTAAATTAGCAGTTACAGAAAATAAACAGAACGTTGCAGCATTTACAGGATTTCAACAGGTCTTGTGCTATTGCATGAAAATCCAATATAAGCTGTCCAGTGAAATCAAGTCCAGTATTAAAGTGCCTCTAAGTACGTTGATTTAACCCTTAAAAACTCCTCTCTGTGTATCAAATTGCATTTTTAGATGTACTTTTTTAGCATGAAAATAATCAAGTCATGCCTTAAAATAGCTTAGATGTAACTCTGCACTGTTGTAGTAACTCCACCCAACCCTTCCCACGTGCTGCAGCTCAAGCACACCATTTCACCTACAATTCTGCTCAGACACTGTAAAACTGCTCTATGCTACACAATGGCAAACTGTAATGTTGAAGTTAATTAGTCATACATGTTCGCACTGGAAACTGATTCGAAAGAGGAATAATGATACAGAAAGCCCCAATATGCAAGTTGACAGGGATGGTTTGTTAAGTTTGTTTCATATAAACCATCCCAGAAGTCTGAATCCATGTTTTTGAAAGAGTTTTAAGGTAAAATAAGAAAATAAAGTCATTCATGATATGTCTTCTAGCATATAAAAAACACCATATGGACATGTTAACAAAAAAAAATATTTTCACCAATGGGTTTCTTTAAGTATAAGTACCCAGATAGAACCTATATGTATGATTTTGTAGTAAAATAATACTGCTATAGTGAAAACGTAGTAGCCCTGGCTGTAGAAACCATCTACTACAGCATCATGCAAGAACTTTCCATTAGAGTTTTAAAGCATGAAACATTTTTATTTAAAGTAATTCAGCTTCTTTTTTTAGAATACTACATGATCAAGCAGCCACACAGACACAACAATATTTCTTGGTAACAGTGTTGTCTGTACAGTATTTTACCTGCAACAGATGTTCAGAACAAAGAGCTTTACAAAAACTTCAAGGCTTCCTGCTGGTTCCTACAAGAAGAGGTTGAGCAAGTTAATGACTCTCCCTCTCTTTAGTGTACACAGTCCTTATGGCTGTCTATTTGTGATGCTGGTTCATTTATCTTCGTCCGTGCCACCACCACCACCACCACCACCCCCCCCATCCACCTCATTAATCATCAGTGCCCTCTGAAAGAACAACTCAAACGCACCCCGAGGTTTGATTGATCTGCCGTTGATTCTGCAACAGGCTCATTGTCCTTAAAAGTGACACTGGCACGATGATGACCGGCGGCAACGCTGCAGCCCTCCCGCTGCAGGACTGAGGTCTGCTGAAAGCATCCCACAGATTTTAACTAATTAGATCATAAAACAAGCGCAAGCAACATGCTGCAGATGAAGCGTGACAACTTTGCAGAGGCAGTGATGAGCGATTTTGCAAATGAACGCTTTTTTTGGTGCATGCAAATACTGAAACGAGGATGCTGTTCTGACATTTCAAAAATTACCCCGCTGTGTAAAAATCTACCCAACTATTGTGTGGAATGAAACCAAGCGGGCTGGAGAAGGTTAAAGCCCCAGTAAACACACCAGTGAAAAGAACTGAACTGGCTCTTTGTAAGTGCTCATTGGTACCTCTTTTGTCCTGCCTCTGGTCTTGGTTTTCTTCTGATTGAGTTTCCATGGTTGTTTTTCTTCCATCCAGCAAAAATGCTTTCTTTCAGCAAATTCTCTCTTCCTTTCTCCCCCCCCTGACTCTCTCCTCTCTTGCTCCCTCTTTCGCTCACTCTCCTTCCAGCATGTCTGTGCTCTCTAACTCTTTCTCTCTCTCTCTCTCTCGCCTCCACGTTCTATCTTTTTCATCTCGTCCTGTCTCACTAAAGCACCCCTCCACTGTTTCTTTCTTTCTTGTCAGTGGGCACCCTAACGAAAAAGTGCATTTGACTGTTTTGGGTTTAAGTTTGCAGGTAGTCAAATTAAAATGTCCTCCTAATGACACACAAATCCACACTCAGGCATCCCTGTCTCACAAACTCAGGTAGCACCGTGAATAGCAATCCGGAGAAAGGTGCCCGGTGAGAGCAGGAACCTCTACTTCAGCTGTGGGTGAAAACCACACTGTTCTGGTGCAGAAAGCCCATAGGCACACAATCACCTTTGTCTATTTCTCATCTGACCACAACCCAAGTGAGGGAAAGGGGGTTGTGTGCATGCTGTGGTGTCGCGGTGTGGTCGAGGTTGAGCCCTTCATCTTCTGATTTGCACCATATGCCCTCTGCTCCTGCAGCATACATTAGCAACCTCTGACCGCTGCCTTCCCTCCATCTGGCGGTTTCTAAATCCTAAAGAGGACACATGAAAGGAAGGCACATCTACATTTCCTAAACAGCATCCTCGGGGCTGATGGAGACAACAGAGGAAGCAGCATGTGAAAATGGGAGAAACAGAGGGTGGAAAAAATTTAAAAATTTAAGAGGGGTAAAGGAGCTGATAGGAGTGTGGCAATAAGAGCCAAGAGGATGATAGAATGTAAAACAAGTTGTTAAAAATAACAGAGAAAGGGGAAGATGATTGATGAGAAGTGACCAGAGAAACAGACAAGCGAGGGAGACAGGAGAAGAAGATCTTGGCTTGTGTTTGTTTGGCAACAGCAGGCCAGGGAGCCCCAGGGGCATGCTAATGAGAGAAAGGCCTTTCAGCGGGGTGGGGGGAAGCCCTGCTGGAGTGGAGCTGGAGTGGGGTCTTCTCACGGATACCAGACCTCAGAGAGGAGGGGGATCAGCAGGGGAGGGGAGCCTCAGGGGTCAGGGAAGTGAACTTAGCGGGGATCCCACAACAACAAATGCAGCACTAATCTTGAAGGGTTTTTTTTTTACCGTCAGACCAGTAAAAAGCCAGAAGAACCGGCATCTTCCCTGTGAAGTCGAGACGTCGCCCCATATGTTGAGGTGAGGGTTGTCTGAACTCTGTATACATGTGTTTACCCCTAATTCAGTGTGTGATTTCCACATTAGATGCACTAGGAGATCAAGCATCAACTGAGGTAGATTATGCACAGGACTAAATGTATCACTCTGAACCACACGGGACATTTCAAGTTACTGAGCTCACCAAATATCAAAAGCGATCCAGTGACCCATCTGTAAACCTTTAAGAGTGCACGGACAACAAAATGTTTATTGCGCTCGTGTGAAAGGAAACTCAAAACATGTGATCGAGCCTGGTCAAAAAAAGAAGAAGTGTTTTTGTACTTGGTTTAATGTATTCTCAATTCTAGTGCAAAAAAACCCGACATGTGGTTTTGATTGAAAATAATTACAAATGTACCCTGTGAACAAAAGTTATGTTTTTGGCTTAGACATCAAGCTAGTAAAAATGTTGCTTTTTTTCTTAAAGCAAATAAACATAGAAGTCCCAAATATGTTGCATCTGAGTGCATGTATTAACTGTTACAAAGCTTCTTAGAAAAGTCACACATTGCAAGGGAAGAAAAAGTGCTGCTGTAACAGTCGAAAATAGAAACTTGGCATGCATAGTATTTATCTACAAATATCTTTTATGAGTTTGGTCTTTGGAGAAAATGCTTTTTCGGCCACAGGGGATTTTTTTAATTGCAATACTTGCACAGATCCATGAACACAAGCAGCTAGTACTGGATATTAGCATGCTATTGAGTCTTACTTTGCTCCAAGCACATTTAAAATGTGAATTTGACATTATGCTCCATAATACACTACCTGATTGATTTCTATTATAATGAATGTTGATTGCTGGCACTTTAATAGCAGTTTAATGGGAAAAAAATATGTAAAAGTACTCAATGAGTGATGAGAACCAAATGAATTAAGAGCAAAACACTGATTGGACTCAGCTTTACTGAAAACCACTGACAGACTGAGTGGCTGTGGGAATAATCATGTGAATGTCAGAGTCAAAGCCCGAGTCCTGCATGCTCAGATTCAGCGTTGAGACAGCGCCACTCCCCTACTTGAGGACACAATCTGAATGATGATGAAGCTCATACAAATGAAGGAGGCTTCATTGTGGGTCAACCTTTCACGCTGTGAGACTGGGGGCCCTGAATACTCCTCAGTGTTCAGTCACCCGTGAAGACCTGCACCCTGCTTGGCTCGGAAAACTGGAGGAAGGAGTTTCTCAGGGAACCGGGTCCGGACCCGAGTACCACTTACACCCACTAACAGCCTGAGAAAGCAGACTCGCTACTACAGAACAGAGGAGGACAGATCGAGCCAAATGGGTGTGTAGAGGAATGAGTCATTGTGAAGGTCTGATGAAAGGCGGACGAAAACAGAAACTGATCATCTAAGTAGCCCTGGACATTTTGCTGCGCTCATGGAAAATACTTTCCATTTCTTGGAGCTTGAGAGTCTTGTAAACATTGTTTTGGCAATTTGTTGCAGTGAGCTTCATTCCTACGTGCTGTAGAGGCATTACTGACCTAGTTTTACATGCCGTCCCTCTTCATAGGTCAATCTGCTCTGTATGTCTCCCTCCATGTTGGGCATCAATCCAAGCTATTGATTGGTTTACAGAAGCACCGTACCACAAACCCATTATACAGATCCATTTATGTGTTTGTTGACCCATTTTCCTCTGCAAGTGTGCTGAAGAACAAAAGCGTTACAAATGACTTTGACCGAACAGTTCAGCACATGGTTTGTTGAAGTCAAATGCCTTCAACTCACCCTAAAAATACAGCTACTACGGCCATATGATGATTAAACATAGCAATCCACAATGAAAAAATTAAAGTCCTCATGTTACTATGGAAAAAATGAACATGCTAACAGTCCTCATTCATTATGGTGGAGAGTGAGGGGGAAAACCACAGTGGGATGACTTATAATGAGCCTTGTGCTTCCTTTTGGCTCTGTCAAAAAGCTATAAACTAAGAAAACTCTTTCTTTTCCCTCCAGCATCATTGTGTACATAGCAGAAAAAAGAAATCAGAGGAAACTCCAAGGTCAAAAGGATTTCAATTCTTTTATGGTGTCAAGCTTAAATTGAGGCTTTTCGACCTTCCGTATGAACTTCCCTGGATGTTCGGCGTTTTTTGACTTTTACCAAGTAATGATTATTTTCTTTATCAATTAATCTAAGACTATTTCCCAGTGCCAAGGTCTGTAAATGTCAAAAATGGTAGACCACATTGATTTGTCTGACCACCAGTCCAATAGTTCCTTTAAACACAATGTCTGGAACTCAAACACACCCTGCAATCTCCTGTTAAAGACTGTTTCGGAGTTTTAAATGATATCTGACAGTGTTTAAAATGGTATTCTTACCAGATGTCATTGAAATTGAGATTTAATTTGCGAACCTTATGAACACAGGACCTCGTCTCTGTAACCGGCCAATACCAAACCTCAAAAACAAAAATCTTAAAACCAACCCCTGCATTATTTTTGTGGGAGCAAAATATCATCCCACAGATCAACTCATTGTTCCTCACGCTGAAGAATTCCACCACAAGAAGAAAGCTACTCATTGAACTTCCTGCAGCACGGTAGCAGAAATCCAACTCTGCTATTCCATTTCAACCGCCTCTAATAGAGACATACATTATGTCTTGGTGTTTCCGCCATTGTACAATTTCCAGATTTATTTTACTCTGACCGGTGTTATTATGAGCGTTCGACCTAACAATGCCTAGGCTATCTGACTCTGCACTTCTCTAATTGCATGTTTGCGCTGCTATCGTGTTAGGTCTGGAAGTGGACCAGCACTCAGGGATGCCTGGCAGTCGTGTTTTTCCTCTAAAAATGACTTCACAACCCTGACTCTTTGGCACCTCCACAGCCAATGTGGTTTTGGCCTTGGTGCGTTTCAAAGAAAAGCAAGACACACAGATGCTTCGTATTATATATTCCTTATAGCGCACAGTACCCTGGAAGCTGCCACCACGGCTTGGCTGGACAGAAAACAATTGCTACATCAAAATCTGTAACCTAAAGAATTTCATAATTTCAGTCTGGAGTCAAAAGAGTAAATCAGCGCCAGGAAACATACACATAAACCTACAAGAGAGCAAAAGAGCGAGCAGGAGAGTGATATGATGTGTTTATAGTAGGTGCACTCCACCACCTCCACCATGCAGGCCGCAAACTTCCATTTTAGAGAAAAGTAAAGGTCTTAGCATAATTGTTTGTTTCTCCTTCAGTGTGTACTAAATATTTTAATGATGCCTCTGGTCTGGAAGAGGCTTTGGTGCCTTTGCGGTCTGCCACGCTTAGATTATGGAGCCATTCAACCAGCAAGAGGTTCTGCAAGGAAACACCTCTCCATTATCCCGTTATAGTAATGCTACATAATAAGCTCTTGTCTTTTCAATCAATATTGTAATTATACTTTCCCAAGAAGCAGAGATTTATAAGAATACCCAGCCTAACCTGAAAAATCTTGTGAGAAAAATTAGGAGGTGTAATACAGTCTATTTTCACAGATGATGGGATAACAACACCGTTCAGCAATTTGTCGTGCAATTGCTGTGCCGCTTTCCACTGAGGGTGACACGCTATCATTTTGCTAAATTGTACATTCCTCATTCTTTTGGATGCTTGTGAGAAACTGAAAAAGGGTGTTACACACAGAAATATTTGTTGCCTTTAAGCTGATATGGAAAACGTATTAAACGTGCAGCTGAGATGAAGCCAAGTTAGCAAAAGCAGATTAGAAATGCTCCATTTTTGGCTACACAACAGCAAGGAAAGGCAGCTTTATTTGTATATGACATATAACATGGAGGCGGTTTAAAATTCTTTACATATTCAAAGCATGATATTCAAAAATAATATAAAAAATATAGCAAAATCAGCTTACATAGACCAAAACAGGGGTTAAAAATGTGACAAAATGACACAAAATACATGAAGTTATGCATAAATACAAAAAGAAATATGAAATATTGAATGCAAGTCCAATATTCAGAACACTTTTGGCTCTGGTTTGGTCTCCACCAACATTTAAGAAAAATATCTGCCAGTTTAGTTGTTAAATGTTCAATAGTGCCAACTTTGCCTGTGTGTTGTATAGAACGTGGCAGGTCACTTACATTGAGTTTTTGCTGAAAATAGCAGCCTGGTTTGGCTGGAAATGACAAAGCAACAAGACTCAATAAAAGGCTCATTTTCTGTAGGTGCATTACTATAATATCAGCAAGTAGTCATGTAATAAACTGTTGATATAAAATGAGTTTTTAAAGCTGCTTTTTGCTTTTTCTTCATGCACTTGGAGTCATCGGTCCTAAGATGTGGTTGCCTTTCTAATCTGATTTACTCTGTCTACTCTCTGTCTATATCAATTTGTCTCTTTCACGCACACTAACTGCAAACTGGACCCACATTACCCCTTTACTTTTACATCCAGCACCTCCCAAAGCCAATTGAAATATATGACGGTCCATTTAAAGGCACTGAGATTAAAATAAATCCCACAGGACTTCCCTTAATCCTTTAAATACAAAATCTATCACTGTCAGCAATTTTATATTTAGCTCAGCACAAGTCACCACTGAGTAACTAGACAGCAGTCAATTTGAATCAGGTGGAAATTGGTATATTGCTAGTTTTATCTTGTATGACAGATGCACACATTATACACCAACAGAAATTTATGAAGGAACATTGTATTATTCACTTATTAAGTTGTGAGAATAACCTGAAAACCCTGCTTCTGTATCAATTATCATAAAGATCCATTAATTAATTTATGGTTTATCTTTCAGACATGTGTGCAAAATGCTGCAGCACATAAAATTTAGCACATGATTTAAAAGGATCTTTGTGGGGAAAACCTGGGCTTGTCACGTCAGGAGGTACAGACGTGGCGTGAAAACGACAGATTTTCCAATTTGATGCTTCAGACTCCATATGTCCACCTTAAACGGAGGATCCTCGCAGCTCAAATGTTCTCACACTCCAGCTGCTTGAATGGCAAACAACACGGGGGCCGGAGACTTTCATTTTCCTACTTGTTGCACAGTGCATGAGCATGTGAACGCACACACAATAGAGACATAATGAAGCACTGAGACATGGAGACAGCAGACGAGACTCTCCAGCTAATCTTGGGGTTTGCTTCCCATGAACAGCCCCCCGACCCTCCCTTGTGTCTCCCCCAGCTGCTGGGATCTCTTTCTCTGCGTCACTCCCGCCGGCCCTATTGTCCCCCGCCTCACGCTGCCAACCTCTCACCCCTGACCCGAGACTTTACCCTTTTCAAATCCCCTCCAACCCCTTATGAGACAGAGCCTCCTCCTTTCAGCCAGTCAGACCCCTCCGTGTCAGGATTTTGCCGTCAGCGCTATGACAACAGAGCAGCCAGATCACTTTAATGCCATTGTTGCGACGGGGCTCCTCCCGCGTATCAAAGCCTCCGCATCCTGGGGCTGGATCCTGGAAGGACTTGAGAGGTAGTCGTAACCTGAACCTGACACTTCCACCCCCGCTGAGATGTGTTTGTCCCTCAGTTTCATAGTTAAAGTGCTCAACAATAAGTGGCGAAATACAGTGCATCACAGGAAAAGGATGGAAGCTAGTGATTGGGGGTGTATACTCTACCCTGGCTGACCTCTCTGAGAGTGGGTCAATCCATTACTTTATTGCTTTAAGCACTGATGGGCAGTTTTCTAACAGCAGAGACTGTAATTATCCTGTCCATCAAACTGGACATTGCAAAGCATCCACGGTGCCAAGTAGAACCCATTTAAGGCACCATCTGATGTGGTGCAGTCTCTATCAGCATCTAAACATTGATGTATTCTGTGAATTATGTCTCCTTAGATGGAAACAGATGATGCATGCTGCAGGTTCACAAAATAAAAAATAACCCTGCCCTGATAATACATCGTAAATCATTTTCACCACTTTCTGCTTGCAAGGGCAGACTCCTTTGGCCTTTCAAAGAGATTAAAAATCATGTGCAAAACTACTTGACATGCCATTGCAACTTCTCTTTTCTGAGATATGCAGCTTTCCTTGACTTTTCAGTCACTCACATGTCATACTTCAAATTCAAATTACCACAACAAACAAAAGGCAATCCATAGAGCTAGATGGTGCCGTCACATGGCATGGGAAAACTTCTGAATACAAGCCACATCATGCACAAATCCAATCTTTCACACACTGTACATTACAGATGCTCTGCTCCTTCGCAACGTTACTTTTTCCCTTTCAGCCGCGGCCGCTCTATTGTTACAGTATTGTTTTCCCATACAGTAGAGGCCAAAAGCTAAGATGACTTATGAGACCTCTCAGTGGTGCAGCTATACTATTCATACCGCTAACTGATCTCTCCTCTGTTCTGCGTGTGGTTACGAGGTCAATCTGTTTTTCAGACAGAAACATCTGGGATTTCCTCTCCCCTGAAGCTGCTAGCTGGTATTTTTCTCTTTGTCCCTGTAGTAAACCTACACTGAGTGACACAAAAGCCTTAAAACACTATGAAATGTGCACAAATGGTAAAAACATCACACATTACTGAATCCTCAGCCATGTCTTTCAAGTTGACAATTTTCTAGCAGTCTGCAATTTAGTTAAATTGAAATCAGTCTTCTCAAAGCCCCAAACGGTCTGTGTCTGTGAAGCAAACAGCCTCCCCAAACATTCTCCCCGAGCTATTGGGTTTCCTGCAGCTGTCGCTTTATAAAAGCTCAGCTATTGCAGATTTTCATCTGCTTGGCAGAAGTGCCTCTTCCTGCCTATCAAGCCTTTCTCTGGAGGATAATAACCAGACAATGCAAACTCTTACTTGGAAACCTTGGTCAGGAAAATGTCTCCTGGCAGGAGGGAATGACTCCTCTAACTATCACATGTGGCACTGCATCACGATAGCATGCACAGAGAGGAGTCATGTGCATTTCCTGCATCTTAGATAAGGAGCACAGCAAGTTTTGAGGAAATGTCTCTGCAAGATTTGCTTTTGTGACAGTTTCATCATAAAAAAAATACTTTGTGTGATATCTTAAATAGGATTTTACACATAATTCTGAGTATAAAGGCGAAGAAACACCCATAAAGGGTTACATGGGTATTCATTTAAATTCCTGCTTAATTCATCCCAAGCGTAGCATTTGGCTACATCCCAGTGGTCCCAGGCTGTCTGGCACGGCTCTTCATATGGTGAACATTTCTCATTGGTGTGCTGGGGTACCCCAGATGCTTTTGTCTTACGGTTGTTTAGCAGCTGCGTAAAAGCGCTGAGGACAAAGACCTATCTGTGGAGGGTTGAATACACTCGGTGGGCACACAGCCAACAGCTCAATCCTATAGGCTCCCACAGTTGAAAAGCAGACTAATGCATTCTGCTCTCACTTCTGACAGATGATCTTACAGGGAAATTAGCTGGAGGCTCGCTTTATTTCTTCTGAGTCCACTTAAGTAGTTTCACATCTGAACTGTGGTCACTTCAAGCTCCAAAATAATTTTATATATAAGTTTTTCAACCTTAGAAACAATACATGCACTGTGTTTTTTCCCCTTTAAATAGGAAGAAATAATACATTGTGTTGAAAGCCCCAGCAATCTTAGCTGGCACATCTCCTCACCCTCATCTCTGATGATAAAGTGCTGAAACATATTCAAAAAGCTAACTGTGACAGCTCCTATAAGTTTCTAAAAGGAAATAATTCTGAAGCCTGGGTCTGGACTTTCTAGTATATTTGCTGGTTAATCAAACTAAAAAATCAGATTTGAGCAAATGGGAAGATGGTAAAGCTCAGGCAGAACAAGCAGGTAGTAAGTACCACTTAGCTAACCAACCACTGGAGGCTGAGACACCTGTCAATCAACCATCAATAGTCCTATTAAAAGAGCCATATTTATTATAAACGGTTTCAGAAAGTTGTTAGCCCGGAAATCTGCAAACGGGTGTCCTGTAAGCAAATTTTTGATAGGAGTTCCAAACAGCTGCACACAGTGGTGGGTGACACCCCTGCCTCCTAAAAATCACCGTCACACACCTAAACTGCATTCCCCCATTCTCAAATTTGAGGGAAACAAAATTTCTTCTTGATTGCATTTAATCGTGTCACATCACAAGTACATTTCTAATCAATGTGTCTTTGCCATTTATTTTATTTTATTGCCACTTCTTTTCTACCCAACAAATCATATATTCAGTGCTGCAGGACTCGTCACCTCTCTTCAAACTTGTTGGGCATATTTTAACCAACAACCATGATATTTTTTTAAAGTACTAAGAGTACTTTTGGCACCGAAACTCGTGAAAATGATAGTTACCATTCCACCTCCTAATGGAAACTTGGTGTGTCTTTCAAAATAAAAGCATTTCCTGCAACATCATAGTCATACCTTTCGGGAGGAAAATATGTTTCTTTCAAAAAAACAAACAGCAGTTTAGTTGTAGAGGAATGTAATTTTTGAAAGACAGAGCTGCATCTGGAAATTCTGCATTGAAACACAAGAGACTGCGTTTGTGTGGGATGTGCTACTTCAGCTACTGATGAGACCTGTAAAACAATCCAGAAAGTCCAGTTTGAGAAAGAGATGAGCGGGTTGAGTTGGGTTCAACTTTTTCCCTGAACAACTCTAAGTTTTTTGTTTTTTTTGCAAGATCCCTCTGTTTTGCTGCTCCTCATTTAAATGCACAGTGAGGCTGCTGAAGTCAGTCTGAATGCGACCTTCAGCTTCAGCATTTAACCCGATACTGGTCAACTAGTGGCTCTAATCCTTTTGGCTCACATTCTGTCCCTCACAGAGCTGAAGCATCACCTAGCACAGGTTTCCTGTAGAGCAATCTCACTTTCATTTCTTCTTTACTTGCCTACCCACAGGTCTTTTGGGAATACATGTTTGACTATTAAATCAATGTCTCTTGCTTATGCGACATGGAGGAACTTTATCAAAGTAAATGCATGTTTTGCTGGGTGGTGTGGAAATTCTGCAGAGAGGCCGAATGCCTGTTGGATCAACGAGTAAATGTTCATCAGCTGCAGCATCTCTTTGCTTTCGCCCCCCCGTCAACCCATTATTTCCCATAGGCCTTCTGGAACAATCCTCTGACTGTGAACAAAACACTGATACAGATTCCACTGACAAATATCACCTCTGCACCCTGCATACATGCACTGATGCCAACATGATGCAAAACCAAAGAAAAAAAAAACTGCATTCAACAGTTTAGCTTTGATAAGCACGGATGCGCTTCTGTCGTCTCGCAGAAGACATAAAGACCAGATTGTATCCTCGGCATATTTTACTCGACACTGGGGTTCAGCTGCTTATGCATATCTGAAAAGCTACATTTCCCTGCATATAGGGAGTATTTTCAGATATTTAAATGCCATCCTGTGTCTGTCATGTGGCGGAGCAACTGTGACGTCTCAAGAAACAAGGGTGAACTTACTAACGCACGCACAAAGACACACTTGCGTCCCGTCTGTTCAGCTGTGAATAGGCTTTTAGGGACAGTGATGGCCAAGGCACATGCTTGAACAGGCATCCCCACTCAGGAACTTCTATTCCTATCATTTCATGTCACAATACTCAATGGCTCTCTTTGTTGTCGGAGGAGTTATTAGCTCAACAAATTAACATGACAGCCCTGGCAGACCTGGCTGGAGGGAAACAAAAAAAAAAGAAATCGCAAAGGCAGTGGAAAGCAGTGAAGATGAGAGAACAGAGACCCAGAGAAAGAGAGAGAGAGGGAGAGGATGGGGATTTCAGAAGAAACAAAGTGGAGCAGGAAGAGGAGCAGTAGATGAATGAAGTCCTGATTGAACTAAAGGGGTTTCGTCTTTAGAGCTCCACAGTCGGGAGAAGTACTGTATGGGCCTCATCTGCTGTACAAT
Organism: Chromis chromis; assembly: GCA_900302755.1. Taxonomy (NCBI): domain Eukaryota; kingdom Metazoa; phylum Chordata; class Actinopteri; family Pomacentridae; genus Chromis; species Chromis chromis. The sequence goes on along the minus strand of OMNN01079609.1, from coordinate 22,304 downwards.
TACCGAAGATGCTCAGTCACATGGTATGCCAAATGGAAAGAAGCCCAGAAATCATGTAACTATGACAGCAACCACCTCATTATGGAGGATATTCACTGTAATTAATGATTGCAAACCAAAGAGGAAAAGCAATTTAGGAATTATTGATGGTGACACAAAAATGTGGGATCAGTCGTAAAAGGTTAGCAATTCTTTATGTGGACTCAACCGCGTTTCCAGACTCAAGGAAACCCAAGGAAGGCATCTTTTTGGAGTTAACAGGAGAATGTTTGGGTTTACGCAAACAAACCCAGAACAGCAAAGTTCAATTTCACTCCCAGCGGCCTTTGAACATCTCCACGGTGACTCATCGCAGTCTTGTGTTTTTCCTTTGCATGTCTTGGGAACAGAAGCATGCACATATGACCCGTGGTTTGCCTCCGAGCAGAATAATCATGAGTCAACGAAAAGCAGGGGGAAAATTATCGGACTGTCTGTTATTGCTCTGCCATTAGCTGACAAGTTGTTGATTCCAAAAGTGCAAAAACACCTCTGCTGGCACAGCACTAGCAGTCATGGGTCTTTCCTCTCCTCAGACTCAGGATGCAGGGTCACAGCGCAAACAGTTCACCACATGAGTCTGTGACACTGATCACTGCTGATGTGTAATCAGACACTTTCCAGACATCCTAGTTCGGATGAGAGCAGGAATGCACAGCATCAAGGTGCCAAAGACAGGCCAACACCATGGAGACGCCATGATTGGGGGTCATCAAAGGACAGAATCAATCAGATTTTTGCATGAAATCTTCCCTTATAGTCATAAAACTGTTTCATACCTCCACATGTACAGTAGCAAACCATGAGCCGAGCCACAGGACTAAAACTATGTGTTTTATTAAAGACACGTTTAAAACTGTCAGCTGTGATTATCTCTCCTTTTCTTGATTTACTCAACAGCACTGATGTAACCTTTGGATCTGGTTTGCTTTCAACCTTGATGAACTTTTCCACAAGACCACCACGGTGAATTCAAAACACTCCCGACTAGAAGGTTCATGACTTTCCATTGGGAGAAACAGTCCTTCCTTCTCTGCGATCAAAGCTCCAAGAAGAACAGATACACCGTTCACAGTCTCGTCCATAATTTGCTGGATCTGATTAGCTGGATCTCCTTTCGTAAATGTTGAGCACATAATTAAATTTTGTCCTTAAGACATAACTTGAACTTTCCATATGTGTCTTAATCACTGCCAACAAATTCAGAGAAACATAAGAAAAAGAATCTTTGTTTATGTTTGACATATTTCCTCCCTATAGCTCGAGGGCTTCAATCTGCAGCAATAAAAACTTTGCTAAAATAAGTGTGATCATCACATGCAAGAAAGAAAACTGTCATCTTCAGGCCAGCTCTTTCTCTTTCTGAATTAACAGCAGAACCGAAACCACAATTTTCTCCAGCGTGTTCAGTTATCAAAGGACCCAGCCACCAAGAACTTGACGAGACATTTGTGGAGAAAGACTTGCTGTCTCCCTCCAAACTGAGTTCAATGGACTGCAGCCACGTTATCCTCCCACAGCCTTCACACGGGCCAGTGCACTGTTAAATCGTTCGGGGCAAGGACAGAGGAGAATCTCTCTGAAAAACATGCGGCCCCTCTGTGAGGTGAAGGGTGCCATAAAATCAAATTAGACATAAGTTATGCAACTGAGTGACATCTTCACTTCGCGGCTCCACACACGATCAGCTTCGCGACATCCTGTTTATTTTGGGGCTGGACCTGCTTCATGCACACAGTTAATCCATTTTTCTCTTTTCAAAGCACTTTTTTTTCACATGAAACACAGCAAATCACAGCACAGCAGTATGATATCCATTTCTCTGACACAACAAAAGGAGACCTTTACAGCAAGTCTCCAAATTAATCTCACAACAAGCTATACTATTTTTCCCCCCCTGAAAGGGTCATAGAGAATATTTGAATATAAAATGGGAAGCTTTAGGAAGTGGACAATGCACAAGGGTTGATTGCCATGCAGAGTAATATCCTCTATGAGGCGGAGAATGAGGGTCTGTGGGGAATTAGTTCACAGGGCATCCGCTATGAAACTTGCAATTCAGTGAACTTCTCTCTCTACATTAAGAGCCACTGAAGTCGCACAAAGGAGCAGCTCCAAATTAGGAGCACAAAGGCGCTTCTGTGAGAGCTTCAGAGCGAATTAATGAGCATTGATACACATTCTCACAGTGTTCTTCCCCTGGCCTCAGCTGCACTGTGGCAAACAAGACAAGCTATTAAATGCTGCCCAAACCCAATTTAATAGCTGAGAAAAATGGTAGAATTATGATTAGAAAATCAATTAGTGACATTTTACAGTTTGATATCCAGTCCAGTGAAGAAAGAGGGGACTTTTTTCCATGTGTGCCAACCCATCTGGTTCACAGTTTATCAGGCAAGTTAGTGGGAAGTTACTAAACATCCATTGCATGAGCACCTCATTCCTCCTGCAATCCCCCACCCCCAAGGTTTGGAGCACAGATGGCCAACACTTGGGACTGATTTAAAGATGGGACAGTCTGAACAACTCAGCCCTTCAGATAAAAATTACAAGCTCTGGCAGGAGCTCCAGCCATTGGAGCATCTGACAAATGCAGCTTCCAGTAACTGTGAATCATCCTTTACCAGCAACAACAACCTTTCACCTTGGTGACAATCGAAATCTGATCAATCAGTGCTGATTAATACTGATCAATACAGGCTGATAATGAAGGGCGTGGTCAATTGAAAACTGGTTTTGATCGACTCCTTTACAGAGCCATGAGGGCAGCAAGTTGATCTGGACTTAACACCTCCGCAGACTCGCACAGAGTTGACTGCAGGAATCCTGGTAATCTCTCTAATCGCTTTCCTCAGGTTGCTTCAGCAGTCTGCTCTAATGCCGATTGTCATGAAACCGGGTCAGGTAAATAGTCTCCCTCTGCAACACTCCTTCGTAGCACAAAAAGGAAAAAGTTCACCCATGCTCAGTTTACTTTAAAAACAAGAGGCGCGCCCCGAAAGTTGGAGCGCAATGCGAGACATGCTGTCAACGCGCAGAAGCGACACTTAAAATCCGTTTTACGGGCTGCAGGAAGGATCGTTAATGAAACTTACCCATGTTTCTTCTCTTGCAACTTTTCCCCCTAAAGCGTCCGAAGTTTGGCGATCGGCTGAAAGTTGAGCCCCAGCTACACTGATGTTGCGTCCTGGGATGCACACTGGCCGCCTGGCTGCTCCGACACTCAACGCTGAGTCCCTGTGGAGACGGCCGAGCTGACGTCACCACGGAGGGGGGATTATACTGATGGGAGGACGGAGCTCTTTCAGCTCTGCCCCCCTCCTCCTCAGCCCTCATCAAGAAAGTTTTGCACTTTATTCTCCATGAGCAGCTTTATCTTATTCCTGCAATCCCGTGCGTAAAGACGTGATTGTATTATCGTATCCATTGCTATGAGGTTGATAAAATAAAGTCACTTCAGTCAAGATTAGACTTGATGATTGAGTGGTGTCAGGTCAGATGAGTCAAACAGATAGATAAGACACGTTATCACAAGTCAGGGGTCACTATAAGAGCGCAGGGATACTTTTGGCACCAGTTTGGGCATCTCATGCATTAGACACAGCTAACCATTTGTTTTCCAGAAAATCTGTGAAAACCTCTAAGGTTGCTGAAGTAACTGCTTTTCTGAATGTATTTTTTCAGACTCTTCAAGGACACTTTGCACCATTTTGATCACAAAAACCCATACACTGAATAATGTAGATTTATAACCCGTCTATATAAGTCTCCAAAAGTGTGCAAAATTTTGAGATTTCTATTTTTATGGTTTTCATGCAATTGTCTTAAATTGAGGGAAAAAAAGTCTATTAAGTAGAAATGAGTCCAAAAAGGACAAAATACTTCCATCCCATTGCCACAAACTATTTCACTTACCTCAACACTTCCACTAAAGGGTAAGACAAACTTATTTAAATACACATATGCACCACAAACATGCATGAATCATGACACCCACAGTAATCTAAACCTGTACATGCATACACTGCGTCTGTAGTTTTACAGTGTCTGCAGAAAAGAAACCCCAAAGTAACTGTTTTTGCAACCACACTCGCTTGAATGTACGAGCTTTGTGATTTTTAAAAATATCTCTCATGCTTGACTTTGCTTCTGTGCACTGGGATAAATGGCAGCCTTTCGAAAAGATGGGGCCTTTAAAGAAACAATACCAATCACCATCAATCCAGCGCACTGGTATCCGGTATCCAAGGAGGTCTGAGCACCCCCTAATCCAATCCAGTCTTTTCATTGGTGGCCAAGTGGGCAATTCTCAAAGGCTTGTTTCATGGTCAAACAGGGCATCTTCCCAACATGGCGAACACAAAAAAGGGTCTGAAAGGCAAATATTTAACTGGTCAACTTCAGAGCCGCAAAGACAATATCATCCTTTTTTTCCTCAAGTATATATATTTTCATTTTAAGTTCACTTTGCACATGTAGTCATTCTTTTTATGTTTGTTTCTGTGTCACATTTGGGCTGAGTCCAGTTTTTATTTTCATTTTTTAACATTTGTGTCCCTTCAACCTGTAAATCTGCTTGAATAGATGTCCATTTATGCTTAACACGGCAACCATCAGTAAGAAGTTTGTTTATTTTTACCATATTTTTTCATGTTGTGGCTCATTGCCAAATCTTAAAGTGTACTTTCTTTACACCTGATAAGCCATATACAGGTCTACAATAGTACACAATATATTCGGCTGATGTAGCATGAGAATCTGCATTATCATAAACCTAAAGTGCCACAATCACTCTGTGCTTTTTCTTTCTGTTTGTGTACATGAGCTGCATGTCAGTGTGTGTGTGTGAATAGAAGATCTGCATGGGAACGTTCCAGCACTGTGCTGGCTGTTACAGCAGGCACAGCAGCTGGCAGACAGCAGGCATGCAACTGCTATTAGGATGGACCAAAGCAAAACAAAACACATCAGACAAAGCCTTTCTATCCGACATTACACCGTACATATGGTCATGTCACTTATAGAGCAATACATCCAGGACATGACATTTCACTTTGTGGGTGGATGTTGTTCTTGTTTCTCACCATTAATCTTTAGCACCTCAACAACATTAGTGTGGTATAACAGATTAATAGGTGACATAAAAACACTGCAAATGTCCATTTAAATCACACTCTGGAAATATGTTTTTCTGCCCACCTCTGCATCAAGCCAAAGCTGTTTGAGATCCATCAGCCTTCTGATTTATTGAGTGTCTGATTGATTCAAACTAATATCTCCACCAGAGAGGCAATATAGGGAATTACAGCCGAAAGGCCGTGCATTTCTTGAAGCAATTTTCTCCGTTCTAATTTATGTTATGTTCCTAATTAAGAATAAGCACAGTGAAACCGGGATGATGGCAGGCAGTGGAGGCAAATTGAGGTAATCCTGCAGCGTCTAATTGCAAATAAAGAAAAGCTGCTGAAGCGCTGTACCAAACACAACAGCCACCATGGTTACAAACCACTGAGAAAATGGCAGACACTGTGAATGGGCTCAAAATGAGAGGCAGTTTAAAGCGCACTGAGAGCAGAGTTGGCATCGGATCGAATGTTACATGACTTGGTTGGACAATTCTGGCCTGCAAGGCGTTCCTTAATGTGTCAGGTCATTATAGCTGCATAACAGAAGTTGAATGGCAAAACTCCCTCATATATCCCTCTTATATAGGTCATCAAATGAGAGTTTCTAGTTTCATAAAAATCCAAAAGTTTACAAAGTATCCCCTCTTTGTGGGAAAGAGTTGAGTATGCAATGTTTGCTAAAGATAATTTAATTGATTGCTTCATTTTTTTCCAAATACCTTTCTTAGGGTAAACAGATGTTAAGAATAGGGCTGCAAACATCCAGCACCACACATTTATGGAAAAGCTCAGTGAGGTTAGTACAGGCAAAACTTGTTCCAGCTCAAATGTTTTGTGGCCTAATCTGTAGGCACTCATTATATACGGACACATTTGACTGTTTTCCCAGAAAAGCCGTGGTTCAGCAAACAGATAAAATTTCATAAGTATTTCGACAGTTTCAATTTTTTTTTCTTGTCCTGCAGGCTCCGTTCTGCAGCACATTCAATTTGAAATGAAATAATGAATGCTACAAAGTGCCAACTCTCAGCTTCAATTTTGAGTTGAAAGAACAGCGCATGAGATATAGCCCCCCTTTTAAAAACACCAAATAGCAGGGGTTTGAAAAGTAATTGGACATTACTGAATGTATCTTGGGCCGCTTTGTGTTATTTTAATGTTAGTTCATGCACAACAGAGCATAAAGAGTGCATATTCCACTTGCTGGAAACAAGACCGGAGCGACTTTGGACGAGGAAGAGCCGATAGTGGCTGCAGTGGAAGTTTGGGAGGGAAGCGTTTGATGATGTTTATAGCTTGATGCCTTCGGCTAGTCAATGATTACACATGATTTTCAACAAAATATGGTGAATTTGTCGGACTTAATGTACTGTATGCACCGATCAGCCACAACATTATGACCACTGACAGGTGAAGTGAATAACATTGATCATATTGGTACTATGTGGTGTTCTGCTGGAAAACCTTGGATTTTTCCGTCCGCATTGATGAGACCATTGATGAGACTGAACAAGCACAATCCATCATGCAAATGGCAATCCCAAATGTCACTGGCCTAACCCCGCAGGAAAATTCACCCCACCACATGGCAAAAACATCCAAAAATCAGGAACATCTTGAGGAACATGACAATGGCCCAAGATGTCAATTTGACCTCCAAACCTCCCCATTCTGATCAAGCATCAACAGGATGCAGTGGAACAAGTTTGATTGAAAGAGGCCCCAAAGGATCCACTGCCAACGTCCTGGTGCCAGACCCCATAGGACACCCTGAGAGGTCCTCTTGTCCATGCCCAATGGTTCAGAGCATTTTTGACCACATAAGGGGGACCAACACAATATTAGGCAGGTGGGGCAGGTGGGCATAATGTTATGCCTGATCAGTGTATCTCTCCAATACATATAAAGCCCTAAACCTTGGGCACTATGTGTTAAAAATGCCACATCTCAAACCCAGTTCTTCCTTTACTAATACTTAAATTAAAGCTGAGACTCAAAACTTTTGTTTGTTTGTTTCATTTCAATATATGGAAGCACAGGGCCTGAAAAACAACAATGTATGACCATCCAAATACTTACAATCTGGGCTACTGCATCACTACTCAATGTTTTTTGTGTGTTTATGCTTGTCTCTGACAGATTGTGTCATTTTATTGCTTATAATAAAACACTGGCTGCAACTGATGAGGCAGCATTCTGTTAAAGAAATCCCTTCAGTTTTTACTATGAAAAACTTTGTATCTCCATGTACCTATTATGTAACTGGGTATTGTTGACTTTCACGCTTTAAGATAAACTCAAGCTTTAGCTGCTCTGCTGAGATATTCAAAAAATCTTCTTAAAGCCCGGCGAATAACGTAAGAAATGCGTTGCCGCACTGTGCACTCGAACAAAAGGAAACAGCTTAATACAAAGTGAGGGAGAATGTAAATCACCACAAACCATTTTGCATTTATATGTAAAATCAAATCCCCTTTGAACACCGAGAATACTACTGTTCCTGTGACTCTGACCCTGTAGCGTAGTGAACAACATGTGAGGTTTAGTGTGGAGTCAACATCTGGTTTAGTATTTGAAGAGAAGTGGAAAATAATGCTCCATTGCCACCACAAGGAAAATATAGAAGAAGCATGTTGTTTACCTCCACTGACAAAAAAAGAGTTGAATCTATTTTACTCGACTATAAAAACCAAATCCTGCTTGTAAGCTGGAAAAGAAAGCCACTTGTTGGACAAAGCATGTTTGTGTTAGAATCTCTTATTCACTCTTAATTCTGATTACATCTCGATGGAGTTTAACTAAATAAATGTCTTGGAAGGGTTTTGTGGGGATATCAGTCTCTGCTGGAGGTTGTGCAAACACAAATGCATCACTGGGCGCTTATGAGTCAGAACACACAGTGGAAAAGTGGTGGTGACCGACTCCAGCAGGTCGAGGGGAGTGATGAACATGTAAGCAGCGCTGAGCTCATGTAATTTATCGCCCCCGAGGCTCCGGGCGAGAGGGCAGTCACAAAACAGCTCCACGCACAGCTGGGAGCCGGGCAGAAAGTTAAATCCTAGGCTGGTTATCTCCTCAAGCCCATGTGTGAGAAGACAGAATTTTTAAAAACTTGTGTTAGATCACTGTAGAGACTCATACCCAAAAATCCTGAAAACAGAGAAATTGTGTTACATCTGCTGCTCTTGATTTGTGGTGGTGTTAAGAGGGAAAGGATCTGGGAGTGGCCAGATTTTGAGGACTTCACAGACAGACTTAACTCTGGGAAATGGAAAAACAAAGCAACTATGCACACCCTCGTGACTCTGCCAGAGATAATTGGGTCACAGTGACTCTGTTACTCCCCGCAGTACACAGGATGCATCAGGAAAAGAAACCATCAGCTGTGTTTTTGGATGTTCAGACGTGGAACACTTGATTCCTGCACGTATTAAACAAGAGGATAGAGAAAATATGACAGGAATGAAGCTGAAGTGGATCAAACTTATTCAAGCAAACACTGACTTAATACAGATATAAACTGCTGCTAAATTCCTGCACCACTCCCATCATTTGTTGGCTGGCAGAGAGTACAGTCCAGTAATTCACTTAAGTAGATCGAGGTTCAGTGTTTGACCACGTGTTGCATGTTATTTGAAGCTGATGAATGTGGTGTTGGAGTATATATTGGTTGGAAAAGAAGCTTTTGGATCTATTAACCAAACTGATGGAAACAGGCAAAAGAGGTCTATACTATGCTGCCATCTAGTGGGTTATTTTATGGTTCTCCAGAGATGCAAAGAACATGTTCTCCTTACTGCTGACATGCACTGATCAGCCACAACATTATGACCACCTGCTTAATATTGTGTTGGTCCCCCTTATGTGGTCAAAAATGCTCTGAACCATTGGGCATGTACAAGAAGACCTCTCAGGGTGTCCTATGGGGTCTGGCACCAGGACGTTGGCAATAGATCCTTTGGGTACTCTGACTTGTGCAGTGGGGCCTCTGTCAATCAAACATGTTCCACTGCATTCTGTTGATGCTTGATCACAATGGAGTTTGGCGGTCAAATCAACACCTTGGGCCATTGTCATGTTTCTCAAGATGTTCCTGATTGTTTGATGTTTTTGCCATGTGGTTCGGTGCATTTTCCTGCGGGGTAGGCCAGTAACATTTGGGATTGCCATTTGCATGACGGAGAGTGCCTGTTCTGGGACAATGTTTGTTTGGGTGTCTAAGTCTCATCAACACGGATGCCAGAATCCAAGGTTTTCCAGCAGAACACCACATAGTACCAATATGATCAATGTTATTCACTTCACCTGTCAGTGGTCATAATGTTGTGACTGATTGGTGTACATGTTAAGCTAATTGTGTTCTAGCACAGCAAAAACTATCAAATATCTAAGCATTCATTCAACTTTTCATTATCTTTAATTCTCTTAGCCCACGTGTAACATAAAAACTACTACGTGCAGAGACAGAGGGCAGATTTTATGAGTCTCCTGCTCACAAAAATGTCAGCTTTTTAGATGTTCCTGATCCACTGACTCATTCACTGTGTGAGACTCTCACACTATGAGCTTTATTTCCTAGGTCCTGATATTGTGCCTGCTGGTTACTGTCACACTGTCACACCTTACTGAGAGACATAATATGCTATTATATTGCAACATCACTGTTTTACTTGCACTCACAAGTCAAAATGTCTGCAGTGAGGAAGACCTATGTAAGAATTTCCAAACTTTTGTAGTGCAGCAGGTTTAGGTAGTTCAGTCATCCGTAAGCCTGTGCAAAACAGTTTATCTTCCAAAATAGTCTCCATTTCTAAAAGGAATGTATCAAACATGATGCTTAAAACTACAAGTTTAGTGTTTACATGTTCTCTTTGAGGTCATGGGTTTGTGTTGATATCACTAAAGTCATGTCAGGTTGAAATTGTTCATATAAAGCTGAGGTGTTTGTATAAAGACCTGGAAGTTTACAGCATTGCAGAATATCAGTTCCCTGATGTATATAACGGAAGCAATAAACAGACGGTCTGACAGATCTTGTTAAATTCAATGATGTGGGTTTTTTTTTAAACTCAAAGTATGGCAAGACGTTTTTTTGTTGCAGATTTTGTTTAGAGCACTGCCATGTTCGCTGAAATCTAGTTTTCCTTCTTGAAATATCAGTAGTAATGGATATGATGAACATTTTCTGGTAAACTTGCAATAACAATGTACAGAATTTTATCAGGCAACAACTGATAATTTTAAAATATGTTTATGGTCTTAGTTGTTTAGCTTTAGATAAGCTGTATTTCTGCTTTTTTAATCAATTTAACAAATGTTAAGCTGCAATTTCCCATTGGGATCAACAAGGATACCTATTTAAATGTGGTTTTGTTCACTGATGTTGTGCTTTGCATGTTGAGGTGACATTTATTTTCACTCTTTCACTCCAAAGTCATTGTTTTTCCATCATAATTCAAAGCTCCGGACAAAGTGACAATAAAAGTCAAACCTGTAGAATTTAACACCATAATTCAAAGATCAGACCTCTTCATCAGCTGGTTCGGATCAGCTTTAATAGCTGCAGACGTCTGCATGTACAAACGACACAAAAAGCCAATATTGTCCATTTATCAGCAGCTTATGAGGCATTTTCAATTAACAAATGGCATTAATATTTTTTTTTTCAATTACGAATGCAGAAAGTCAAATTTCTCCAGAGGACTCCTGTTATGTTACCTGACAGATTAAGTAGTGTGTTCGGTTTTACCTGAGGGAAATTATCAACTCATTGGATAACAGGCGACTTATGTTTCTTGAATGGTATCACCTCTCAGCAGCTGCTCTCCTGTTGACTCCCCTGAGTCCAGAATGAAACCATGTGGGTTTTTGTGTGTGTGTGTGTGCGTGTGTGTGTGTGTGTGTGTGTGTGTGTGTGTGTGTGTGTGTGTGTGTGTGTGTGTGTGTGTGTGTGTGTGGGCTCGTACTGCTGTCTCATTTCTGTACAACTAAAAAGGGCTGATTGAAGGTTAAAAACTGGACTTAAGTTTAGGTTACGGTCAGGGGTTAGGGATTCTTTTCTGTCAGTGAAAGGCCTCACACATATGGAAGGATTAACATAACTGTTTGTGTGTGTGCGTGTGTAAGCAAAATGTTTCTCCCTTAAACAGCTTGTTTTTCTTGAGTCGTCTCCGAGGACGTCAGCCTCCAGCTGGACATCCAGTGGTGCGAGACGGAGGAAATCTAACGCAGGTACCTGCATGTCCTTGTATGTGTGTGTTGCATGTTAAAGAGCCCAAATTCTGCACTTTTAGAGGTTTAGAAATGTGTTTTTGGTGTCTACTGGAATATGTTTAGATGCTTTCATTTCCAAAAGACACATTACATTTACCATAAATAGAATCTGTGCATTGTCAATGTTTTTATACTTCCAAAACAACCCTAGGCAATATGGTTGTCTTCCACATGTAGAGGAATCTAATACCTACATTTTCTATATGTAGAAGAATCTGTACAATGTCAACAGTACATTTCGTGTTCAAGTTCAGTTTTTCCTGATGTTCTCTATGTGTTTGCACTGTCCCCATTACACCTGTAACTCTACAAATGTTCCCGCCGTGGGATCAATAAAGGATTATCTTATCTTATCCAAGCACCTTTTCTCAGCCTCTATCTAAAATGCTCCCTTTTAGCACCTGTCTCTTTAAGGCCCCTCCTCCTGAAAAGGTCTGTGTGCTCTAATTGGTCAGTTGGTTCATCCAAAGCCAGGTAACACTGGTTAGTAACGCCAGATCTCTGAGTATAGAGATATAGCACAGAGACGGCTCTGGTGAGGAAATAATGGTGGACTGTAAGGAAGTTGCTCATTCTTAGAGAGACAAAATTGCTTCTAGGCAGGAGTTATGCAAATATGTGACGTAGATAAGTAAAAGGAGGAAAAGACAAGGTGTGTTCGACAGGTAAGGAGCAGTGTTTTCAGTGGGAGAGAATAACTCCCTTTGACATTCACTTTATAAGTTTGCAGACCTTTTACATGCACAAAATATTAGCTATTTAACACATTGAAGAAAAGGGAAAAGCACAAAAAGTCGAATATCGGTTCTTAAAAGTTCAACCTGTTTCTATAATGAAGTCACTAACATCAGCTGTTACTGCAGCGCTACAACTCACCGTGAACCTGGTTGATCTCGGAGTTCTGCGACAGGATTTCATCCGCTAGCTTCTGCGCCGTCGGCAGCACCTCAGTGTGATGTACCGTGATCAGGTACTGAACAAACTTCTGCAGCTGATCTCTGTTCATTTGGAAAAGAGTCTCTGAGATGGGCAGGCGCAGTTTGACCTGTTCGGGCTTCCGTACTCGGTACAGCGAGAGGGCCACGACGTGGGCGCAGTAAAAAATGTCCTTGTTGCCGCAGCTGCATGTTACTGCGGTGATTTTGCAGCGGTCGAAGCTGACGCTCACGTTGCAGAGCAGCTCCGGCTCGGAGGACGTGGCAAGTTCCCTTACTGTGCCGCTGAGGTGAAAACCTGCACAGAAACAAAGAAAAGAATCCCTGTTACCATCTGATTTTAATCACAATACAGACACAGTTCCAGCAAATGTTTCCAGGGATTAAAACCACAATAAATAGTTTTGTGGCCACTTAAAACAAATTGCAAACACATCACTAACATATCATAACTTACTACGTTGACCTTGTTAGCAAAAGGTTACTTATTACCACTTTAAGAAGGTACGTAGCAACATTATCATCATTTCGAGTCAAGTTTGTGTTGAAGACTCACTCTTGTTTAGTTTTTGGTTTCTACTGACTATTGGGAAATATGTGGCTCTTTAGCGGCTAAATGTTTCACTGCTAAGCCAGGAAAGCAGCTCAGCTCAGCAAGGTAACGATACAGAAACCGCATCAACATTTCTCATGTCTCCCTTGAGATAAATATGGGAGTACCACAAGGATACGCACTGGGTCCTTTATTATTTACACGATGCACAAACTTACAATACCCATTTTTATGCATGAATGTGAAAGATTTTTTTCCGTAAAAGTGAACCAAACGGTAAAACTGTTGGAAGACGCTAAATGGCTCTGTAAGGCTAAGGAGAGATGCAGATTTAGGTGATAATTCAGCACTACAAACCACTGTTGTCACTGTAAAATTGACCTTTTGCATCTTTTCCTGCCTGAATCTGTCATCACTCTGTGGTTGAACCTTAATTTCACTCGGTCAGTAAAGTGTTGCCCCGGGTAAAAAACAGTAATAGAAAGACACAAAAGAGTGAAAAGGCAGACAGACTAGTGCAAAGACCTAATATTCTCATTTCCTCTTCATTTCCCTTCCACAACACCTCCAGTGCTTACCTTACCCTGAACACCTCCTCCCTCTGACGGGATCATTTCACCACCGGCACAGAGCCCTGCTATTATACTGTGAACCTACGGCCCTCTAAAAGCAAAGACCTATGGCCACGTTTGGAATAAGCACAGACAAACTGATTTCAATGTGGATATGACCTTAAACTTACTTCTTAGAGCTTTAGGTTATTTGGGTTTCTGGTGGGGGAAAAAAAAACCTTGACGGAAATGCTTTGTAATTTGAAGAGGAGGGTACACCACACATGACCAGACTGTCATTTCCCTTAACATAACAAAAAAAAAATCCCATGACAAATACAGATTTGAAAACACAGTGGCCGCATGTGGGAGGGAGGTTTAAATATTGTGTCGAGTTTAGAGAGACACAGCAGATGGGCATGTTTTGGCAAAAGATGCCGATACAACAAGTACTTCATGAGCAAAATTCTTCTGTAATTGGAAGAAACAGACAATCTGACCGGGTTAGTGGGTTAACAGTGCTAACAGATGGTTTCAGAAGCTTAGTCAGAGCTCAGCAGATACAAACAGTAAGAGTTTATCATGTACAATTAGCTGTAGAAATGTCTATACTGTTACAGTTCGACTACAAGGAGCACATACTGATTTATTTTGACATATACAGCTCAGTTTTTGTCCAACGAAGACACACAGTTGCTTATTCAGTCCAGAATTGAAGGAGCATGATGTACTTCTTGCATCATGTTGTCATGCAAACTGAAAAACATGTAGCGTGGCCAACTGAGAGGCTGATAAGCCACGATGCCAAACACTGACAGATGACAGACAGCATTATTAGATGGTCGTCTCAGCCAAAGAAAATGGAAAATGCGTCAAAGAGGCGACCTTCTGTCAAATCCTGTCTGTGGGGGAGTTTAAATAATCGTTTGAGAGCAGACAGAAACAGATTTACATCATATCTCCTTAGAAATGAGACGAGAATTGTTCAGATATTAAAGCAAGGCTGTGTATAAACGCTGCTGTGATCATTACAAGTTGATGTTTGAGTTGTTTGTATGCTAAACATAAAGCTAGGGAGCAACTGGTCAGATTAGTTTAGCATAAAGATTGGAGGAAACATCTACCCTACAGCATCTCCAACATTAACAGGGTGTTATGGGTCAGACCATTTCGTGGCCTGGTACCAGCTGAAAGGTGACCAGAAAAGAGGGCCAAACGGAGAAACGGTCTACGGACACAAAATGTAAATTGTGTTTTTATATTTCAGTTTTCCAAATATTTAACTAAGATGTATTGATGTATGAATTAGTGAGCTTTAGAGATGATGAAGGTGGATTTTGTCTTATCTTTGGAATGTACCAGGTTGAAGTTTTGTTCCCACTGCGTAATTCACTGTACCACATATAATCGAGGGCAAATTAGAAACTACTGCAGATAATGACACTGTTTCCATCTAAGGCACATAACTCTTCATGTCAGAAAGTTAAAATCAAGAATTTGTCCCCTATGGAAACAAAACTAAATTTCAATGGCCATTGAGGGCGATAAAACGGTGACCAGCTGATCAAAATCAGCAACTTGTGTGACATGCGGCATGACGTCAGTGACTCTGCCCTTGTGGGGCTAGCATCGGGCCACCATGACAAAGACCTCTGTGGTGGGTAATGACTTCCGGTCAGAGCTCATGTACTCAAACTGAGTTGTTCCCATAGCCGAATGGCTAATATAAACAAGTCACTTTTGTGGCAAATGTCGCGTGACAGCTCAGTAGTAAATGGAATAATACCCACAGTATTTCATTTGCTTTAATGATTAATGAACTATTGATCGATAATGTGCCGACTACTGATTTAAAAAATAGTCTGAAATCACTAGTACATGATTATTAAGGTTATTGATTTGGTTTTTTGTGCCATGAAAAGTAATCAAAGTGTGTTTCTCATGACAATTTTCTCATAAACAGTTTTAGAGCATTAGACCTGTGATGAGAGATAAAACGTTGTTTGTCTCATTCTCCATGCTAAGCTACTTTAACCTAATGCTGCCTCTAGCCATGCAAATCTAACAAAATGTTGAACTATTCCTTTAAATGTAGCACGTGGAAAACAGAATAAAAGCTAATGCTTTCTAACTTTAGGTAGCATTAGCTACTGTGAGCTGCCAGTCATGCCAGACTAATGCCAGGGCTCAGACTACAGGAGCAGATTTTGATTCAGCAGATTCAGATATCAGTTTGCGTCGTACACATAACAAGAAACTTCTGATATCGTTTCCTATAATCTCAAACATGCACAGACTACGAGTAATGGTGCCTTAGATAGTGAAGAATATTATTAAGATTATGGTGCCAGAGGGAGCAGTCAGGGAGCAGAGCATCAAATCGGGTGATTTCCAAAGGAAGCAGACGGAAACAGAATGAAGACTATGACGTAACAACTTGTAACGCTTATAATGCTTTTCAGTGAGAAAACAAACAAAAGCAGGAATGAGTCTGGATGAGAAAATGTTTTGGAAGATGTGGTCAACACCTTTGTTTTGAGAAGTTAGATTTTAATTGTCAGTTTTATGATCTGTAGTTAACATGAGCCTCAAGGGCTAGAATGTTTAGCTTGGCAACAGTATGTGATCACTGTGCATTCTGATTTTAACGACTAAATGTCACCCATGTTTGACATTAATCAGGGTGGGCCTGATGAGTCGGCGAGCAGTTTGGGAGGTTTCAGAATGGATCTGTAAACACCTCGCATTACCTAATACCTCTAGTCCAATATTAGCTCAGACAAAGATCCTAGACCAGATTTCTCCTCTGATTGTTGGGTGGAGTAAAACCGGGTTCAATTGACAGGGTTAAACAGGGTTAAAACTCCCTTAAAACTCCCAGCATTAGTAAGACTGTAGCAGCGAAACCAGTGTGTACTGAACTGACACAGGGTGTGTCTTAATGCTTATGAATCCAGCTTTTGTCCCCACATCTTACAGCATGCATGTCATACCAATCTTTGGACTTTCAAATCAATGCAACAAAGTTTCCAAAAACACCTCCTACATCTGAAGACATTGCAGGTGTTGCAGTGTCATTTTTGTGACTCATCAGATTCTGTGACACCAGAGTTAAAAGTGTGAAACGAAGACTCAGCTGATGAAAACAAATACTACATTAGTGCTGTATGGACATCACAAACACACCATCTACTATCACGGCTATCAGCACCATCTATAGGATATCTATTTATAATATGTTCATGCTGTAGCTCACAACAGCTGTCAACAAAGTACATGTGACTGTGTAAAAACCTCTGCTGTAGCAGTGTCAAAATCTAATGAGCCAGAGAATAGAACCAGAATTTACACTCAGCTGCCAGTTAATTAGGTACACTTAGCAAAAACACATGCAGTCTAATACTGCAGCGAATCCTTCCTTCATGAAGTAAAGTCATTGTTATACATAGCACAACAGGTGTTGAGCCAGAGTGCTTTCCAACTGAGAAATACAATTGGAATTTATCTAACAAGTTTAAATATTAAGGATAGGACCCTACAAAATCATGTGAAATACAAAGACCAACGTTACTTATGAAGATAATCAGGTTCAGATTGTGTTGATTCATTGATTTATTGCAGGCCTGTTGTGTTTAGCTGGGTATCGGATACTTTAATGTTATATAAGTCTCACAAACAGCTCAATGTATGAAAAGAACTGAGCTGGGAGGTTTGATTCCCGCTTTTCTGAATTGTTCCCATGCATGTGACACACAGCACATCGCTGACACATATCACCCTGCTGGGTGGAGGAAGGCCGTAAACAAAGTAGGTGTTTGTCTGCAGATGTGGTGAAGCTGTGTGATACAGACCTGAGCAAAAACAAAAGAGGTGGAACAAGACAATGGCTGAGAGTGAAACTTGTATAAAAAACTGAGAAAACACTGTTTTAGTTCTTACTGCTGCTTTTGCACCTGAGCAGATACACTGAACCGCACATCACACAACCACCAGTCCACATCCCGTCTTTTATGTACACTGAGACGAATGCTCGGTGCTCTCCGTTACGCCGCCCTGCCCCAGTCATGCCTGGCCCGCAGCTGAACCACTGACGTAACAGAAAGAGAGAGTGACTCGAGAGGAGGGAGGAGGAGGAGGCTGCTGTGCTGCTGGAAAAATCGGTATGCCCTCAGCTGAGAGTGTGAGTGTGCACATGCAGGAGTGTAGGCTTGGCGGCGAGCCAAAGCCCTGAGCTCAGCATTCTGTAATGCACTTCCTCTCTCTGTGTGTCTGCTCTTCACAGCTTGCATAATACAGCCCTGTGCACCGCATAGCAACCAAACTTAACTCCTTCACTCCCAACGCAGCCCATACCAGTCTGGGGTGTTGCACCATGACAAACCACGCTTCCACCTGATGTCTGGGGACTTCTCCAGAAACTAAAGTCTCCTTCAGCCCTTGTTATCTCTGCAAAGATTAGGCAGGCTGGCCAACTGACTTTCTGTCATTTCTGTGTCATGTTGAAATTTTAAGGTAGAACTTTTCATTGTGGATCTGAAGGTTTGCTAGAATCCTTCACAAATCCTGGACTTGATCGTCACTACATGTAGCACAGAATTAATAATCTGAGGATGCGATTCCTCAACTTTTAGCAACAGGGATTAATGTCCAGGAACTTTCCAAGTGCTTCTTCATTATCGGCTATAGATTTTTTTTAAAGTAGAGGCTATTGTAGCCAGAATTTTTGTGCACAAATTTAAAAATAATGACCTTCACATTCAGGGGGAATTGGAAGACCTCTGTGCTCTGATAGGAGTGCCGATGGCAATAATCCAGCTGGTATTACAGGGTGGAAACTCACACCAAGTGGCAGAGAAACAAATGAATACCTCTGGTCAGAACTTTCAGAGTGAAAACAGAATGCAAAGATTCGTGAGTGGGGCTTTTAGCCTTGATTTAAAGTGGCAGGCTTTGTAACCAGGGAACCATATGCACAACTAATCACATGATCATAAGTTCAACTAAAACTGCAGGAGAATTGTGATTCAGCTTGTGGATCAAGATTCTTCATCAAAAGATCAACATCATATCAACCTCCACCATTTCCAATCAACTCAAGTTTCCTTCAGGACTTATTTAAATGTGTTTCCATCTTTAATCATGCAAAGACCAGGCAAACTAGGCCCCGTCCACACGAAGCCAAAACTCGTATCGTTTCAAAACGTTCTTCATAAAGACTGAGCCGTTTCAGTAAATCTGTCCGTCCACACGAATTCACTTGATACACCTGAAAACGATGTAAGACACACGCCAGTTACATGTAAACATAGAACATGAAGTGGTGTATTGAGCTTTCCATATTTGTTTGGTGAACACGGTGATAATGCAGAAGAAGTATACTTTGCTGTAATAGCGATAACAGGGTGACTAGTTTCAGCAGGACACACCAACACTGGACGGCGCCATAGTTCTAGTCATTTTCTGAGTTTGGCGCATTTATCGAGAGGTAGAACTGTGACGCGAGCGTTTCAGAAACTATGCGTTTACCTCCGTCCACACGGAGCGCAGAAGTGCCGTTTTCAAATCTTTCCACTCTGGGACCTGGTTTCAGAAATGATCGTTTTCACACCCCAAAACGCTTCATGTGGATGATACACCGGTTTGACAAACTATTTGTGCGTTTACACCTGGCTTTGTTTCCGTGTGGACGGGGCCTTAGAGAGTGAAACCAGGAAGTACTCTGCGCCAACAAAGTCTGACAGCTACCTGATAACAAGTCCAAATCAAACTAAAAACCAAAGTTCCAAAAACACTTACCAACTAACTGCTTTCTCCTATTTTCTAGATCTCAGCTTGCTCTATATGTACATGTACCATTACAGGATCTGCTACTAGCGTCTTAGTGATTGATGCAACAGGACAACTTCAGAGATCCGTGGAATCCAGACCTTGATAGATCGGAGAGGGGGCCTGCATGATATGAGGTGGGTTGTTTTATTGCCGTGGCTCAACAGTTGTTGCCCCAAGCGAATGAGTCAAGGTATCTCATTAATTTGTTCACGAGTGACAGAAAAAGTTTCATGCAGCATCAGCAGTATTGCAGGCGTGGTATCGGACCATCAAGGTGAAGATTTACCAGTCAGTCTACGGTCCAACCCTCACCTAATGCTTGAGCTTTGGTAAATGGCTTAAAGAAGGTAGTCTTAGATACAACCAGTGTTGGGGTAGTTACTCAAAAAAAGTAATCAGTTACAAGTTACTAGTTACTCGTTTAAAATGTAATGAGATTACTTTAGTTGTTACTGCATTTGAAAAGTAACTTCACTACTTATTACTTTACTATTCAGTTTCTTAATCGATAAATGCCCAAATTTATCATGTATACATGACAAACATAACGACCCTTTAGTCACTTTATTTTCAATCAGGACATGCTTTAGCCTTTCATCGTAGTGTAAGCCTATATTGTATACAGCCAGAAAAAATGTCATTTAAAACTATTAATTTGAAAGAACAGTAAATAGGCCCGTCTTAATAAAGAAATAGCCTGCTACTAGTTTTTTTAATTCATTCTGTGTTACCTGCACCGTTCCAAGACGTGAGAAAAGCTTGGCTTGTTTTGGGGGGTTGGACTCTCGTCACTCGCCTGTACATCAACTGCCCAAGGAGGATCTTTACATTGTGATGCTGGTTGCCAGGGGCTGAGATAAGTTGCTCAGTCGCTGCGGTTGACAGGCGCTTGTCGCCCGGACATAGAGCATTTAACAGATATGTTCTTGTCCTTTCGACAAATAAACTGGAAGTAATGCGTAAATCTCCACTTCTCCAAACAGCCTTTCTCTCGCTCCATTTTCCCTCTTTTTGTCGAGTCGTGTGACGTGTCCCACTGCGTAGCAGCGTGATGCTTCACCAAAATGATCAGAGAACATCTCTGATTGTTATGAAGAGTTTATGGAAATTGGCTCTAGTAACGCAGAAAATCGCGTTCCTACAGTCCAGTAAAGTAATTTAGTTACTAATATTTTTGGTGTAATGCGTTACCTTACTTCGTTACCCATAAAAGTAACGAAATTACAGTAATCCGTTACTTTGTAATCCGTTACCCCAATACTGACCCTAGAGGACCAGGGTTGGACACCCCTGGTCTAACGTCTCTTACTTGACATATTTAGCCAGAGTTCGCCCCCTAGAGGTGGAGCTGCACCTTCCACCTCCAAACCAGAGTGATTCAGACTCCATCGCTGCAGACAACAAACATCTTGTCCAACCAGCTTCAGCTTCGTGTTGCTGGATCATAAAAATAGACTTTCTCTCTTCAGGCTTCAGGAGGCGACTGAGAGACGACAGGATGTGGACACATGAAGTCCTCCTGGGAACAAGACATTTATCATCTCCTCCAGCAGACATTTATCATGTCGTCAGAGGCTTGAACCAGGCAGTCTCTGGTCTGGTTCTTTCTGGAACAGTGTGTTTTGTGCTGGGGGCACATTTTTCACCCTTTTCCTAGGTTTTGTATATTTTCCGTCGCTATTTGTGTTGAATCTAGTTTTGTATCTATTTCCCTTTTAAGTTTTATTTGTCTTTGGTTATTCCAGCTTTTTCTTGAAGGCCTATTTAGCTATTAGGTTTCTGGAGCTTAATTGATCGCGCTCCTGCTCCTCCTATAACTAGGTGGGCTTTCAGAGCTTTCTCTCTCTCTTGCCTCTCCCTCCTCACTGGCTCCACCTCGTTACCAATCAGCTGTTCCACGCTGCCGGCTTCCACCATGCTGGTCAGGTAGCCGGTTCCTTTGTTCCTGTTAGCTTTATTTTTCCCGTTTGACCTGGTGGGATCGGCTGCCCTGCCAAGTCCACCTGTCAGTTCATCACTTTGATTAGTTCTTGGGCACGGGGTTGTTAAGGGTTTATTTTTCTCTTCTTTCAACCGTGAAGTTGCGGACATCCAACTTAATGAATGAAACAAAAATGAATTGAAAGTTTAAATCCTTAACTCTGTTTCCTGAGTCCTTTATAAATATGTTTGTCCATTCCTCTGGGTCATAACACAGTGAAGCTGCTGAAACTGAGGATGTTGACAGAGACTGAACATGTTGAGAAAATCCATCACATCCAGACTATTTTATTTTTTCGCATATCCCAGTTGGAGTCAGAGCGCCACGTTATGCCGCCCCAGGAGCAGGAAGGGTTAAGTACACTGAACGCTGTCATTGCCAGACAGGGCAATATAAAAATCAGTATTTTTATAAATATTAATAAAAATGTTTACAATATGGTACCATAAAATTACATAGTTTTCCTGTATTCGCATCATTTCTTTTACAGAAAATCTATGTAAAAGATAATGCTCTGAACCATTGGACATGGACATCCCAGTAGTTCCAGTCGTAGCATCTGGACTTGGTTGAGTTTAGCTCCAAGACGTTCCACCTTCATCCAAGAGGCTTCATCAGTTCTAAACTGACTGGTTGGGAGTTCCAGGTTTTAGACTCTTCAGGATCCATTAATACTATTGAAGCTCCAGTCTGCTGGGTGAGTGTTGCCCCTCCCTCATTATGGGAGTCGTTAGGTCCTTCCCTCTCACAATGGGGTTCGTTAGGGACCCTTGTGGCCAACAATATTGCCCCAATATATTCTGTTTAACAAATTAAAATATTCTAGATTTCATGGGGGTAATTTTATGTAAAGTTTATGTAAGTTTAAGTCGAGTGAAGCCACTGTTATTTATATAGCACATTCAAAATGGCGGCCATTGAGCCAAAATGATGTCCAATAGGGTAATAAGATGTACCTAACAGCTGTAAAAATTAAAATTAAAACCCTACAGTAGTTTTATTTTGTGAACTATTTAA
>OMNN01079604.1:8880-21570 GCA_900302755.1 Chromis chromis | reverse complement strand
CTAACTGTGACAAAACTTAAGGTTACTCACGTAACCCCGGTTCTTTGATAACAGAGTGAGGTGTTTCACTATGGGAATCGCCTCGGGCGTGACCATCCACGGAAGCTCCAATGACACCACGTCTGTCCGTGACAGACAGGATGACTGTACCTTTGGCTACGCCCCCTCGTCTAGGTACAGCCAGCCTCCTCCTTTTGTAAACATTCTAAAGCGATTTCTGACCGCTTTGCAAGGAGGGTATGAAGGTGAAACACCTCACTCTGTTATCAAAGAACCGGGGTTACGTGAGTAACCTTAAGTTCTTTTTCTAACTTCGTTCGGTGTTTCACTATGGGAGATATGGCCTACTCCCGGATTGCAAACAAGGCTCCCGAAGCAGCAGGTCACAGCAGTGCCAAACGGTGACCTCAAAGGGAACCAGCAATCCTCGGCTGCAGAACTGCCTGGGTCAAGGAAGGGCCCGAGACATCCAGCCTGTAGAACCGCACAAAAGTGTGGGGCGATGCCCAGCTTGCTGCGGCACATATATCTGGACAGAGACACCTCTGAACAAAGCCCATGAGGTAGCTACACCCCTGGTGGAGTGAGCCCTCAACCCCTGTGGGGGTTGCAAACCTCTGCAGGTATAAGCCAATGAAATGGCCTCGACAATCCAGTGAGAAAGTCTCTGACTGGACACAGGCTTCCCTTTATGGGGAGTGGCCCAAGACACGAACAGCTGGTCGGCTTTACGAAAGCCAGCTGTTCTACTCACATACACTTGTAATGCCCGAACCGGGCACAAGGAATTGAGTCGCCGTTCCTCCTCAGAGGAAAAAGGCGGGGGATGAAAGGCCTCAAGCTCAACCGTGAGGCAGCTAAAGGCCGAGTTCAATACCTTAGGTACGAAGGCTGGGTTAGGACGAAACTGGACTCTAGAAAGTCCAGGAGCAAACTGTAAACATGCAGGGCTAACAGATAAGGCCTGCAGTTCACTTACACGCTTTGCTGATGTCAAAGCAAGAAGCAACACCGTCTTCAAAGCAACATATTTCATGTTCACAGCCTCCAAGGGCTCGAAGGGGTGTTGGCAAAGTGCATCTAGCACAATTGACAAATCCCAAAGGGGTACCAGGGGCTTAACCACTGGAAGTTTGCGACGTGCTCCTTTCATGAAACGACATACCAGAGGGTGTTGACCGACTGATTTGTCTCCAATACCAACATGACAGGCCGAAATGGCAGCCAAGTAGACCTTGATAGTCGAAAAAGCCTTATGCTTATCGACTAACTCTTGCAGAAAACACAAGATGTCAGGCACAGAGCATTGAAAAGGAATGATCTGCTGAGCCGCACACCACTCCTCAAATATGCGCCACTTGCAGTCATACAAAGACCGAGTGGAAGTGGCTCTAGCACATTGAATAGTATCAATCACATGTGCAGGGAGACCGGCAGCATTCAAATTCCACCTTTCACGGGCCAAGCCCAGAGCGCTACTCGGTCTGGATGAGGATGGTAAACCTCTCCGCCTGCTTGAGACAGGAGGTCCCTCCTCACGGGGAGGGGCCACGGTTGGCCCTGCAAAAGCTGCATTATTTCCGCCATCCAGGGTTTGGATGGCCACCGCGGGGCAATCAGGATGAGTGAAAGCCCCCGCTCTCTCACCCGGGCCAGGGTGGGTGAGATCAAACTGATCGGTGGAAAGGCATAGAGCAGAGCATCCGGCCATGGATGAGCGAGAGCATCCACCCCGAGTGGTGCGTCCCTGTCCGCCAGGGAGAAGTATAGCGGGCACTTTGCGTTTTCCTGCGAGGCGAAGAGATCTACGGCGGCCTGGCCGTACCTCTGCCAGAGCTGCTTCACCACTTGAGGGTGGAGAACCCATTCCCCGTACAGGGGGTTGCCCCGAGACAGCAGATCTGCCCCTTTGTTCAGGACACCTGGCACGTGTGTTGCCCGGAGAGACAACAGCCTGGTGCTGCTCCACAGAATCAACTTCTGTGCCAATCTGTGTAGCCGCAGGGAGCGGGTGCCGCCCTGGCGGTTGATGTATGCGACAACTGTTGCATTGTCCGTCTTTACAAGGACATGGTGGCCCTGAATATACTGTAGGAAGTGTTTCAGAGCAAGGAAAACAGCCCAAAGCTCCAGCACATTGATGTGTATTAGAGCCATATGCGGGTCCCATGTCCCGTTCACCGCCCTGCCGGACAGGGTGGCCCCCCATCCCGACAAGGAAGCGTCCGTCGTCAGGGTAACTCTTGCCGAGACCGCGCCCAGCGGAACCCCCGCGGCGAGAGCGCGCTCGTCCTGCCATGGGCGCAGCGCTAGGACGCAGCGCTCGTTCACTTTCACTCTGCGGTGAAGGTGTCGGCGGGGACACAGGCGTAACGCTGTGATCCACCGCTGAAAGTCTCTCATCATTAACAGACCCAGATGAACGACAGATATTACTGACGCCATGAGACCAGCGAGGCGGAGGCACGTCCTGAACGTGACCTTCGCGCCCAGCCGAAACAGTGAGAGACACTGGGAGAGCGAGCACAGCCTCTGAACCGTAACAGTCACTCTGTAAGAGAGGGAGTTTATGCTCAAACCCAGATATTCTGTGTGCTGCTGGGGTTCTAACCGGCTCTTCGCCAGGTTTATCCTGAACCCCAGTGTAGTGAGATGAGAAATGACAGTGCTCGTGTCCGTGGCTGCGCGCTCCCGGGACGCGGAGCATATCAGATAATCGTCTATGTACGAGAATATTCTGATCCCGCTGCTCCGAAGAGGAGCCAGCGCGGACTCCACACA
Organism: Chromis chromis; assembly: GCA_900302755.1. Lineage (NCBI taxonomy): Eukaryota > Metazoa > Chordata > Actinopteri > Pomacentridae > Chromis > Chromis chromis. The sequence goes on along the minus strand of OMNN01079604.1, from coordinate 18,789 downwards.
TTTGCAAAACACCCTCGGAGCCAGTGACAGCCCGAAAGGAATGACCTGATATTCGTATGCTGTCCCTCCGTAAGCAAACCGGAGATATTTCCTGTGCGCAGGGTGTATAGGAATGTGGAAATACGCGTCCGAGAGATCGATTGTGGTGAACCAATCCTCTCTGCGTATCGAGCGGCAAAGCACTTTGTGAGTGAGCATCCTGAATGTAAATTTCCGTAAGTGTTTGTTTAACACACGGAGATCGAGAATGGGACGCAGAGCCGTGGACCCCTTCTTTGGGACAAGGAAATAGCGGGAGTAAAACCCCCGCTGACATACGCTGTTTGGAACAGCTCGTATCGCTTGTTTGCTCAATAGGGATGTGATCTCGTCCTGTAGGACTTGAGCTGCATCCCCTTTGGCCACTGAAGGCAGCACCCCGTTGAAAGTGGGTGGTTTCATAGCAAACTGAAGTCTGTACCCTTGAGAAATAGTGGACAGAATCCATGGATGAACTGCGCATGCGCGCCACTGCTCCAGCCGAACAGTGAGCGGTCCCATGAACATGCTCGGTGACGTCACTCCCCTGACAGGAGCTGGGACGTCTGCATAAGAAGGAGCGTGAGCTCCCTCTTGTGGCGTAAGCCGGACAGTATTCAAATTTAATTGAATTGTGTTTTTTTGAACAAAACTCGCCCTTAGCCCGTGGCCTGGGTGCGAGTGTGTGAACTTTATTTTGGCAAAGCATGCTTGGTGACTTTGACATTGCTCCTGACTCAACCCCTGCAACGCCTGAGGGGTGAGTGAACAGGAGAGGACGTCTGGCAAACTGACCAGAGCCTCTGAACTGGAGCTGGGGTCCAACACTCTCCTTCTCTTGTGTGGAGGGGGACAGAGAGAAGGACACAACTGTTAGGTTGTGCGCTTTTTCTTCCCCTCCCCGGGGTGAGAGGAGCGGTTTTTAGCCGCTGCTGCTGCGAAGGAGTGTTTGCCCCATGGTTTGGGATTTCCTGACCGCTGCTGTTCATTCTGCTGTCCAGCTGCCTTTTGCGGCCTGGGGCCTGCTCTGTAGCCCCTGGCACCGGCTCCTGCAGGAACGCTCGGTCTCTGAGTCTGTGCTGGACGAGAAGGCTGCTTTCGAGGCAGGCACAGGTTGAAGGCTTCGCCCTCCTCTTTACGAAGAGTGCTGGTCGCCTTCATTTTTTCCAGTGCTGGCCCAAACAGACCCTTGGTGGGGTCATAGGTCGCATCCATGACCTCTGCCTTCTGTGTGTCGGTCAGTCCTGAGTGGTTAAGCCATAGACCACGCTCACCTGCAACAGCAAGTCCCATCACACGGCCGCAGCCCTGGACTGCTCCCCGTGCTGAGCGCAGAATGAGGTCATTCACCACACAGATTTCATCCCAGAGGACCGGGTTGGGTGTCCCCGAGTCCAACTGCTGGCCCATGTCCTCAAGTATTTCCCCCTGGTAACCGGACAGTAAAGACACGGTGTTCAGCACACACGCAGTCTGAGCGGCGTATTTGTACATCCGCTGAAAGATGGAGGATGTGACTCTCTCCATCTTGTTGGGCAGGGAAACATTACTTGAGGCTGAGACGGTACGGCGGTTAGGATGCAGGTGATATGCCAATGAAGGCTCCACCGCTGGGGGTTCAGCTAATCCCAGCTCCTTCATCCCGTGTATTTCCAGCTTTGAGTAGCCCTGAACTGGGAGCTTACTCTTCAGTGGGCTGGACCAGAACCGGCTCATCTCCTTCATGCATGCGGGTACAGCAGGAAGGAGCTGCTTCGGAGGCGGTTGGGCCGGTGGGAGCCGCTTGCCGTCATAGAGGTCCCTCACCCCTCCTTCTGCGTCCACAGCCGCGGGCCAGGGTATGTTGAGCCTGGCGGCGGCCCGTTTGCATACCTCGTACAGGTTATTGTCCACAGGGGACGTTGTTTCTGACGCACTGGGGGGTCTGGACTGGGCCAGTGGAAATGTGGAGTCCTCCTCCACATCATCCATGTCCACAGCCTCGAGGAGGTCAGAGGTAGCATCGCCCTCTGCGTCCTCTTCGCCTGGGGCCATGTCGAGGAGGTCCCCGAACAATGGCGGCATCGTATCATCTGATACGGCATCCATCACGTCCGCCCAACTCATGCTAGGTCGTGACTGATGGGCATCGGCTGTGGTGGTAGGGGTGGCTTGTGTCAGGCATGGGTCCTGAGAGTTGGCCACCGCTACTCTGAGTCTCCTCTCCAGTATTTTCTCCGGCATTGATGCGCAATGCTGGCAGAAATCACGGTCCGCCAGCGCTGTCTGAGCGTGTTTAGGGCCCATACAAGCGATGCACATCGGGTGAGGGTCCCTCCCTGAAATGCTAGACCCGCACGACGCGGGGCAAGGGCGGGATGCAACCTCTTTGGACTTCGGGTCCGACCCTTTGGCGGGGGTAGGAGCCGAGGACATAGTGCCAATAACTGGGAAAAGAGACCAGAAAAGTTCAGTGCTAGTCGTGCCGCGAAGCAAACACGACCGGGGAGACCGACACACGGGGTTTATACCGTAGCCGGGTTCGGTAAGTCTGCCCGCCGCAACACGTTAGCAGAACTTTGCACTACAGAATCAGCCAACAACTTAATGCTAACCGATTCGAAGAGAGACGGTAACAACTTAATGTCACCGCTAAAGCTAGCCTTGACGGTAGCCTGATGAAAAGGCTAAGTCAGTCAACAAATTAATGCTAACTAACTCGGCCGATAAGCTAAACGGTTAGCGGTGCGTAAGTAAATTAATACAAGCAGCCTGGAAATGCAGCTCGCCACTACGCGGACGCTGCACTACCAGTAACCGTGCAATAGCTACTAATACAGTTCGTGAGAACTTACTCAGCGTGATCCGATCCAAAGCCGGCAACTGCGCTCGTCAACGATGTCCTTTACGGCTCGTCTGTGAACAGTTAAACAGAAGCTAGCTAGATGGCCAGAAAACTGCTGAGGGAGCTAGATGTGGCTTCCACGCGGGAAGAAAGCGAGAATGTTTACAAAAGGAGGAGGCTGGCTGTACCTAGACGAGGGGGCGTAGCCAAAGGTACAGTCATCCTGTCTGTCACGGACAGACGTGGTGTCATTGGAGCTTCCGTGGATGGTCACGCCCGAGGCGATTCCCATAGTGAAACACCGAACGAAGTTAGAAAAAGAACTATCTTGTGCGTACGCAAAACTTTCACTTGCGTACTTTAGTTTCCTGCATCAATAACTCATTAGTGATACGTTGTCAAAACATAAACGATGCCTCTTTCCCATCGTTGTAAGGTAGACAATGTGCTACAAGCCCAGTTTGATCAAAAGTAGCTGTCTTTCAAGCTGCAGAAATAACATTGGTGTCTATGTGCAGCTGGTTTCACGTGAGCACGAGAAAACTACATTAAAAAAATTCTGCCGATGTCCCTTTAGGGGCTCCGTAGGAATGTCGACCAAAGACTGTATTTTATTAGGAAATATGGAAACATCCAAATATATATATATACCTTCAGGAATTTTCTGCATTTGAAATTTTTAAAAGCCAGTAAATTAACATTTTGCCTCAGTTGTATTTGCTGGAAAAAATGTTGTCTGTGTCCTCATCAAATGTCCTGGCTGTTTTAGTCATAATTCTATTGATCCCTCAAAATGGTTTCCCAGGTAAGGTTTTTTTTTTGAGGCTGAAAGTAAAAACATGAAATTCACAATTCCACCAATACATTTTACAGAACTTAGTTGTGTGTCTCAAATAACAAGGAAGTAAACTCTGAATAAAATCTGTGCTGGAGCAACGTATTTCCTGAAATCTATCTGAATTCACTAAACCTGCTGTCTGCTGCCTTCCTCACCTCTTCGTTGACGTTTCTCTGACAGATACACATGCGCTTTGAGATGGAGATGGAGAGGATGAAGCAGATCCATCAGAAGGAGTTGGAGGATAAAGAAGAGGAGTTAGAGGATGTCCACAAGTCCTCTCAGAGACGGGTGGGTTTAACACAGTGAAATGACATCTTTATTACTGACGGCCATGGTGAGGCACCAGCGCTGTTCCAAAGTCTGCTTTTAGTCCGAGGTGCTCTTACTCTTCTCGTCTTATCGTGGATGCTTTGGGAGCTGACTTGTGTGTGTGAACTAAGTCTACAAGTATCCCAGCATGCATTTCAAATCACCGGGGAGCCTGTGGTAGAATCTAATTAACTGCATGAGCTTGAATTTGGAACACTGCGTACTGAGAAATCCTGTTATTACAAATTTTATCCATTACTGGCGTATGCATTTTTCAAACATTGTGCATTTTAGTCATGAATATATAACAGGCCATTCTATGAAAAACCATGACCTCATCAAAATCAGCTGATTCTTTGGGGGTCAGGTGGAATCTGTTTTCAGATTTGTTTGATTTTATATACAACAACCCAATATTTTTCTTCATGTATGATCAAAATCCAGTCTGTGCCAACAGTGAACTGTACAGACTCACTTGTATAAGACAGCACTATTGTGTTGTTTCTGAACAGATGGCTCTTCTTCAATGTCCTTCTTTGGCTGATAGAAAGAAACCAGTTCTTTTCACTGACTGATCCACTTAGCTTTTTTCCCCCCTGCTTCACCATGTTGTGCAGCCAGACAGCAGTTACATCACCGCTCTGCATCAAGGACAACATTTCTTCAGCAAACTCATCACCACACAGCCATATCAGTTGATTTAGCTTCTGTGACAAACAGTGTGAAATTGCACACAGCTGATATTGTAAATAGCTGTTTTGAAGCCTTGAGTAATTTGGCTGTCACCACTGCCATTTTGAAACCGGACACACATCCTAAATCACACCCTACTTTACTGTTTATCTTCCTCTAAATGGGACTATAATTTACAAAATGAACTTCATGCCGTATTCAAGGAGATTTGAAACTAGCGATTGAGACCATAAACCCATCAGGGAAAGGCTTATTGAGGTAACAGATCAAATGAGAAGTAGGATAATTTAAACAAATATTTAATGCTTCCAAATGGTAAGCTAGCAGATTAGCCTGTAGTTGCAGCGTGCTAGCTCGTCTACCCAGGGCTGGCCCTTCCAATAGGCAGTATAGGCAAATGCTAAGGGCGCCGTAGCCTCGAGGGACGCCAAAAATTGGGAAAATATTAGGCGCCCTCTGGAGGCCACGGTGCTCCAGGAGGCACCTCAAAATTGCGATTATATTGTGCCAGGGGGCGCCACAAAACTGGTAAAGTATTAATATTTAATGGTTTTAAATTGAACAGAGCTTTAGGGTAGCTTGAAAGTGGAGTCAAAACCGAAAGTTTATTTGACCATCTCCCTAAATCAGCTTTTTTTTAGTGTTGACAATTACTAATACCCCAAAGATCATACAAACAAGCACAGACCAGTGGCAGGTAACCATAAACCCCACTACATTCCGCACTCATGGTTCTGACAACGTTAATAACCCTGAACTCCCACAATGCATTGCAGCACAATAATCTCGTACTTGCTACCGCCTCTGCGATCGCTACAATATTAAAACTAGTTATTACTATTAACTCTTTAAATTTGAAAAGCTCACATTGATTCAAATGTAAAGCAATGGACAATTATTATTACTACAAAACAATGCTATTCGATTTCTTTTGTAAGCGTATTGTGATCACAGAGCCAGTCACAGGACTGAACTGTCGTGCTGCAATGCACCATGGGAGTTCAGGGTTATGAATATTTTTGGTACCCTGAGTGAGAAGGGTAGCAGGGTTGATGGCTACCTGCAATTGATCAATGAACTGGATGTGTTAAGGTGTAAAGTGTATTAAGTACTTCATGGTACACTACAGACTGTCTAATTCAAGCATTTGTCATCCATGCCACTTGGTACATCATGTGAATCACTGACAGTGGGGGGCGCCATTCTAAATCTCGCCTAGGGCGCCACTTTGAACAGGGCCGGCTCTGCGTCTACCCCTATATGTTACATGACCCTGGTCTTGCAGGTCATAGCAGTTCCTCAGAGTAGCCATTTGTACAGTGAATACTAGAGCAGTGAGCTGACGTGGCGCAACTAGAGGTTGTGTAGGAGGTCAGAATGATACTGAAGTGTTGTCTTTATCCCCTCGATGACGAGCTCCCATTGCTTCCATCAGGCTGAAGGTTTAAACCACCCAAACTCACTGATTTATTCAACAGAAGATGGTTTGAAGGCCTCAGTTAGCTTGTGCCATTTCTTTTTATGCCTCTCCACAGATGATAATGTTTTTATGCTTTTCATTATGCATGCTGCTGCAGGGAAAATTTCCTGCCAGTGACAATAAAAGCTCATTCAGACCGGTCGTTTATCATTTCTCTCTTTGCGGTGTGTGTGTGTAGCTAAGGCAGTTGGAGATGCAGTTGGAGCAGGAGTATGAAGAGAAACAGATGGTGATTCACGAGAAGCACGACTTGGAAGGACTCATCGCAACCCTGTGCGACCAGGTATACTACACATGTATTTAACTACTCAATTAAAGTCTGCCTCGAATTACAGATAAGTGCAAACTCCCACCGTTCATCTTCATGCTTTTATTCTGTTTCTAAAGCCAGATTTGGGACATTGTACATCAGGGGTTTGCAATTAGATTCAGCCTTAAAATATGCTGGCAGAGGTGAATAGTTCAGTGATTTTGGAACACAGTGGAGCATCAGTCCTGCTCCGAAGAGAACTTTTATTGACACATGCGCACTGTCCGCCCCAACATGTCTAACTGGCTGTCATCTTGTCCCTTATATAGTACTACATTAACTCCTCCAGTTTGCCTATGTGATAATACAAAATAAAGATTCATTTCTCAGAAGTGACTACATGCCTGTGCAATATTAAAACTGTACAACCTTACTCAGGGTATTAAAAATATTAAATCTACAATAGAAACTAAATAAAATAAAATAAAAAGTCAATACTGAGATTCAGATCTTTAATTTTTTTTGTACTGCATATGTCCACCTTATTTTTGATGACAGACTCAATCCTTCTTAGCAGATTTCTGGACAGATGTTCTGCCACCCATCTCTTTGCTGGACTGTTTGTGTTGCTCTACTTATCTTTTTAAAATAACTCAAAGTTGTTCTGTTGGGTTCAAGTCAGGCAACTCACTTTATTCTATTCAAAGTGTGATTTTGCCAGTATGCTTGGGATGGTTATCATGCTGCAGACTGGGAGTCATCTTGTCAGCCAGTATTTTATATATCCACAGGCATTTTGTGGTGCATCTATAAACGTCATCTCCGCAGCACCTTTTGCACTCATGCATCCCCGTATCATCACACTTCCACTTCACTGTCAGGACTATGCATTGGCTGTGGTAGTCCAGGTCAGGTTCACACCAAACATGCTGAACAACTTTATCTTGGTCTCATTTGAGAAAAAAAAAAAGTGCTCCCAACATTCATCAGGCTTCTTTAATGTTCTTTAGTAAAATGTTATCTTTTTTACAGAACAGCAAGCAAGGATATTTTTCTTGTAATCTGTTCATCGAGGTTGATGTTATGACCTCTCCTTCGCATTAACTGAGCTGTCAAAGAAATTCTGATTTGCATTCATAACCCCTGTGATATGTCTGAAGCACTTGCCTGTTTGTATTTTAGAGCTAGATCGTGAGAATAGCCCTCTGTCCATATTGTCATTTTCAGAGGACGACCACTGTGGCTACTAGTACTAGAACTATGGCGATTTTTAGTTGGTCACTAATCTTCCTGTATCCTTCTCTATCTTGGTCTCACGAGTCTCACAATCTGAATTTCAGTTTCTCTGGCAATACTTTTCCATGTAGAGCCATGACACAGACATGCGGATAATCACAGCACAAGTCCAAAACTGAGAATGTTTTGTTGTTCTCAGCTCATTTTATAATCAAGTTCATGCAGTTTAGCTGATTGGAAATCACAGCTCTGCTCAGACTGGTTTCAGTGATCACAGGTTTTCTCACTTTTGTGTCAGTGATCACAGGTGTATTCCCTTTTGTTGCACTGAGTTTCTACTCTCGGGCCTGTATTGATTAATGATAAGAGGAAATATTGTACTTGTCAACTTAGAAATATTCCAATTACTGAGAAGAAACGCAGTTTAGAATCAACTGGCATTTAAGTGATATTGCAAAGGGGTGTACTCACTGCTGTTGTATAATGTATGTCAACGTTACCTACAGCGGTTGTACTTCCACATAAAAACAATAACATCTACTGTAGAAACATAGTGAGCTCTGTGGAAAATTACCTGCACCCTCTGTAGATATAAAAGGCTAACTTATTTTCAGGTGATTATATACAGATTAAGACGTAATTATGATCTATCTATTTAGCATGTTTTCTAATAGATCCCTCCTAAATCTTACACACAGGACAAATCATTTTGTCAGAGGGCCACCGCTCTTTGCAGGCGACTGTCGTAGATCACTATCACTGTGGGTTAATGTTCTCTAGATGATGGATATGTCATGGCAGCATTACAAGCACCGCAAAACAAGCATATGGAGCAAAGAGGCAGCAGCTAATTTAACACTCTGTCACTGTGAGGATGTAATTGGACTCTTGATAAGTGGCCAAGGAGCTGGTATGTGGCCAAGCTGGCAAACAGCTCCAAGTTTAAGTCTTTTAAAATGTTTAAAGAGAAGAATATGATTTTTTTTTTATACAGCCCACAAATTACAATGCAGGTTTGCATGAATCTGGGACCAAGAAAATACTAGTTGAGCTGTATGTAAATAGGTATAACAGCAATAAGACAAGACTATTGGGAACAATTGAGGATTTTAGAATTTTAAAGGAACGAAGGAATATATTATGTTTTTGTAATCCCTGGGTACCTGTGTGGTTTAAAAAGGAGAAAACAGCCAAACATATTACGGCCTACATACCTTATTCCTGCTGTGTAATGAAGAGAATTAGAAAGATTAGGTGTGTTTGATCCACCCACAGACAGAATATATGCTGTAAATTACATAACGGTATTAGGCTGCAGTTTTTCAACCTCAGTACATTTGAGGTGCTTTTGTTTTTCATTACAGAGCACCTTCAGTGATTGGACAGACATACCTGCTAAAGGAGCAAATCAAAACCCATTTCTTGACTTGTCTTTGTCTAAAATAACACTCTGACATGTTGTAGTTTACATGGTAATGATAAGGTACAGTATAGGAGCTGTATTGTGATGAGTGACTTTCCTTTTTATTCTTTTTTTTTTATACTTTCCCAGTACTGTACCATGTAGTAATGGATTGCAATAGGATTGTAGAGCAGGCAGTAAACTGAACAATTAATCAATTTCAAATTGAAATCGTGATTTGAAACAGTGCAGTTAACAAATTGCAAAGGCTGCAATTTAGGATATGAAAAATCATGTAAACACCAATGTTGTTTCTGTATTTCTCAGCCATAAGCTAGTGTATTAATAAGTGCTAAAAATGCCTGTTTTGACACAGAAGTAATCGTGGCTAAAAGTTGAGCCTGGTATCAAAATAATATAGGTAAAAGTCACACCTTTCATTTGCTATAACTTGTTTTGTGCACTCTTTAAAGTTTTCTCCAATGAATTATCAGAAAACAGAAACACATCCAGGGTACCAGTGCTTGTTTCTATGACTCTATGTCACAGACATTAAACTGCTGCAGTTTTGTAATTGAACTATGACATATCCCATAATATTGATGCTCAGTGTAGGTTATATAAAACGTGGTGCTAAACAAGAACCAGATTTTGGCTTGAGATTGTGACATCTGGAGTGGATGTAAAAATGATTTGGTTGGTAGATTTCTATCAGTACTCAAAGGTGTATTTTCATCCTTGAACATTTCATGTGTCTGTCTCCTGTATTTACAAATTTATGAGGGCTTAAAAAATGTCAGGGAAAATAACGCAAAATAAAAAGTGTGACATTTTAACCACCTTTATGTACTTAAAG
>OMNN01079595.1:0-11378 GCA_900302755.1 Chromis chromis | reverse complement strand
AAAGGGTCCTATGTTCCCCGTTTTCCCTAAAAAGGGTCCTATGTTCTCCTAAAAAGGGTCCTATGTTCCCCGTTTTTCCTAAAAAGGGTCCTATGTTCCCCGTTTTCCCTAAAAAGGGTCCCATGTTCCCCGTTTTCCCTAAAAAGGGTCCTATCTTCCCCATTTTCCCTAAAAAGGATCCTATGTTCCCCTAAAAAAGGGTCCTATGTTCCCCGTTTTCCCTAAAAAGGGTCCTATGTTCCCCGTTTTCCCTAAAAAGGGTCCTATGTTCCCCGGTTACAATACATACTGGGGAACATAGGACCCTCTTTCTAAAAAAGGGTCCCCATTTCCCTGTTTTTCCTATTAAAAAAAAAGGGTCCTTTGTTCCCTGGTCCCATACAAAGCGGGGAACATAGGTACGCTCCCTAAATAACTGCAGAAAGAGAACCTACTTCTGGTCGACATCACCCTTTCTGTGGCTGAAACATTTTCGTACAGGTGATAATCACTGTTATTTTGATCAATAATGAGATCGTGATCATTCATTGATTTTGAAGACCAAATATTCCTATTGCACTTTCACCTTCCGTGTTGTTCTAACTTCCTGCTAACCTTACAAATCTGCATCAAAATAAGACTTAAAGTAATCTCCTAGAGGATAAATATAAATAAAATTGTACCAAAGAGTACTCGCAGGCTGAATATATGCTAATCGATAGACGCTATAATTTCCAGATGTTCCCTGAACGCCTCCCATGCAGCTACAGTAGAAGCCTCTAGTCGTCTGTGCACAGAGAAGCTTCTAGTCTCCATCCAGCAGCTCAGACACCAAACATTAGACTGAACAGAGTCAAAGAAGGAATTATTTTCTTTTTTTTAGTATTTTTTCGGGGAGTTTTTCCCATTTTTATTGATAGAGAGAGAGAGACAGGATGAAAGGGGGTATAGAGGAGAGTGACATGCAGCAAAGGGTCTTGAGCCGGACTCGAACCCATGACCGCTGCCTAAAAGCAGGAGTTCTGATGTCACATTAAACCAGGTGATTCTATTTGCAGTCGATCGTGGTCACTTAATTATTTTAAGTCAAAATCAGAAGCATGATTAATATCCCATTAATTGTGTAGCCCTAAGATGTTACACTTCCTTTTTCCTACTAAATCTTGTTTTTCAGTGTTTCTCTGCTGCTCTTTGCTCATTTTGCTGTAAACATGTCGAGTCTGCAGGTCAACAAACCCTAAATAAAGTTTAAAAAATAACTCAGTGTATCCAAGAAGCCTTAAATCAGAGTAAATAATAATAATAATAATGCTTTGATTTTATATTGCGCTTTTCTGTCTTTTGGACACTCAAAGACGCTTTACATTGCACTATTCATTCACTCCCATACTTGATGGTGGTAAGCTACGTATGCAGTCACAGCTGCCCTGGGGTAGACTGACAGAAGCCAGGCTGCCAATCTGCTCCATCGGCCCCTCAGACCACCACCAACCACTCACTCTCACACTGCATTCACCCAGGCTTCCTGGTGTTCCCTCACGGTCTCCCATCCAGGTACTGACCAGGCCCTACCTCGCTTAGCTTCCAAGATCTGACGGGATCAGGCATCCACAAGGCCAGGGGTGGGGAACCCTGGTCCTCAAGGGCCACTATCCTGCATGTTTTAGATGTTTCCCTCTTCAAACAAACCTGATTCAAATGATCATCTCATCATCAAGCTCTGCAGAAGCCTGATAACGATCCTGATCATTATAATCAGGTGTGTTGGAAGAGGGAAACATCTAAAACATGCAGGATAGTGGCCCTCGAGGACCAGGATTGGGTACCCCTGGTCTAAACAAAGCCAGAGGCGTTAAAAATGAGACAAAAACAGATGTGATTGCATCTTTGATGGTTTGAAATTCACAAAACAAAATCTGCTTACCATTTCTTTGAAAAGCTGGAAATGACAAACATTTGGCATTTGTGCTTGAAAAAGTACTGTAGTTAATAAATGTTCTGTTGATCGACTGATCATGTTATTGACAAGTAGTTTCGGCTCCACAGAACTACATCAAAATCGTTTTATCATGGCTAGAAGTACTATAGTTCTTTACTTATCTTTAATTATAATAGTCCTGATTTCAACTTTTACTTGAGTGAAAGTATTTAAGTAATATCTGTAACCTGTACTTAAAAGATGAACACAAAATATTAAAATAATGCATTTTGCAAAATGAGCCTTTAAGAAATAGCACAACATTGGATTATTATTACCACAAATGTTGCATGCAAGAAGCATTTTATTGTGTTGATCAAGGTAAAAACTCATTTTAATAAATGAATAATGTATTCTATACAGCAAATCATATTTTATTAACTGATCGTGCTTTTTTCTGTAAAGTCTTATGTAAGTCTTACTGCAAGTAATAAGTCAAGCTGTCAGATTCATGCAGTGGACTGAAAAGCAGCTACAGTATCTTAAATGTTGTGGAAGTAGAATTATAAACTTTGACAAAATGGAAAATTTAAAACTAAAAGTACTTCAAATTTGTATTTAATTACAGTACTTGAGTAAATATACTTTCACGTATATAAAGTACAACAGAGCTGTTATTAAATCAGTGTTTGTTTTTTTAGTCAAGTGTTTGAAGAACAACATTACATGAATAAATCTTTTTTTTCTCACAAAGTAAAACTTAATGTTAAACAGCTCTGATTACACCAGTAACTTTCAGAGTTTAAAAAAAATAAAAAATCTGTCCGCTTTAAACAAAGTTTAAAATACAGTCAAATCGCTGAACCTCCTTATGTTCTTTTTCCGTTTCACTGGTAAATTAGGTCATCTGCCAGTCTGCAGCCATTCATCCGGCCTCTGATCCCTCTCACTGCCTCTCAGTGTGGTGCGCTAATCACAACCTGAAAGGTGAGTTTTAGTTTGGTTTCTAATCTCCACAACTGATAAGAGACATGACACAGCAGGCAGCAGGAAATTTAATTGGTGGACAGAATTAACAAGGAAGTTCCTCGTCACCCATGGTGGAACTGCAATGATAGCATGTATTAATACACTTCACAATAATATTGATAGAAAGAATAAAACAGCCGAAAATAAGCACAAAATAAGCCTCGTTTTAGAGATCAATAAACCAGATGCTGATTATGCCTTTAGACAATGAAATATTGTTCATATAATGAACCTTTTGTCACAGTGCTTAGATATGGTTATTTGCCTAACTTAACATTCCCAATAGCTGATCTGACAACACACACAGCCAAAATGTAGGCCTGACGATGTAACTAAGACAGCAGAGTTAAAACAAGTAATCGTGAAACAATCCTGTATGAGAGCATCAAACTCAGGGGGGAAAATATGTAATGACGTGTCACTGTCTTTTTCATGTTGCTACATGTTGCTCGACTTTGGGAGGTTGTCATCAAAATCACATCTTCGCTAGCAAAAGAAAACACCAATCAAAGCAGGAAATTACTGTTTTGTTATTTTTTTTAACCGATCAACTCAATTAAAAAGACATTCAGAAAACATAATAATCACTGTAAAAAAATCTATGATAAAATGGCAAAAAAATATACGGAACATGTCGTCTTTTTCACGGATTACTGAATCAAAATAATGTACAAACAGTATGTGGAATGACTGAATGGAGACATCAAACAATTTATACATTGGATCTCTTAAGTTTTGTCCAGGAGCAATAGCTGTGTTTTTCCTACACCGTTGATACTTATCAGTTCTGACATTCCCATCAGCTTTATAATGATGTGTAGAAATAAATGTACATGGGGCAGGTGCAGCAGTCTGTACTGTCTTTGCAACAAGAGAGAGACAGAAAAGAGAGGAAAAAGTCATGAGAAATAATATACAAACATGTCCAAGCTACAAGTGGGTTCGGTACGTGCTTCTTTGAATGAATCTCTTTAAACAGAATTCAGTGATGCACACCGACCAATGAAATTATTCACAGAAAATATCACAAGATGAGCAAATGACTGTGGGTCCATACAGTACAACAGCACCCTTGCTTTTTTTTTTGTGGCAATTTCTACTGCTTAACTTTGTGTGTCCTTATTGGTACCATGCATTTTTTGTTAGAGGTGGCAGTAAAGTCTACATACAGTCAATGAGCAGAGTTGCACCAGTGTGGTCTTTCAAATCATCTACTTTAGTTGTACACTGATTTAAAAGGACCGTACATATTACGCAAGTAGAATAAAACTGGACATTCTACTGTTTACTAGCATCCGGAGGTGCAAGCAGTGCTCAAGACATAATGTATTCTCTTAAACTTTACACTTTCTGAACTGAAATGTAATTGTTTCTTTTGTCAATCAGGCAGGCAGCTAAAAGAAACTGTGATGGCAGCTCTAATGCAGCGGTACATTACACGGGACTGCATGCAGTTTTCATGACATGGTGTCAGAACTGAGCTGAGGGGTAACTGTGCAGCAGCCTTCACCATATCAGCATCATGCAACGCAGATTTTTTATATATATTTTTTCCCATTATATGCCATGATACTCAGGACTTGCATGTGACCAATATGCAATAAGCAGAAAACAATGTTTGAATTGTATTGCTGCTACATGTATGGACATTAAATTCAACTGATTTAGTTCATTAGACATAAACTTTGTCTAATGAACTGTAGATGTTGACGTTTAATGTTAACTGACTCAGATGCAAGGTGTTATTGAACATAAAATTGCAGGATATATTACAATTGGCTGCTTTGTTTTTCAGATGCAGATATTTCTGGACAAAATTCAATGTCTGAAAAAAAATCAACAGATCTGAATCAACAGACATAATGGTGATCAGAGTGAAGTCATTTTACCAGCGAGACTGACACACACATATATATATATATATATTGCAAAGAAAGCGTGCAAGTGTGCCATGCAGCCAATGATTAGTGCAGTTGATAATGGTAATGTACCAGTATTAGTTTGAAGAGAAATGTTTCAAAGGAGCTCTAATTAAGGGTGAAGTACAGTACTTATTCCCTAATAAACAATAGTTCACATAACTCAACACACTAGGGGTGGTTTGTCTTTCCACTGGCCTGATACTGGTGGACTGAGACACTTCTGCAAGCCAGTTTCTGAGGAACAGCTGATTAACTTCAGCACACTCATTACCAATTAACAGCTTATTAATAAACATTTTTATCTAATGTATAAAACTGGCTTGCAGAATATTCTCCCCTTTGCAACACACCATGATCACTCAAACATTTTTGGGGAAATAACTGGTTGCTTTAATGGAACAACCAGGGACTATGTGTGGCATATTTACAGGGTAAAGAGACAGATTTATAAATGGCATTAGCACTGGTTTACTTAAGTATTTGTGAACTATCGCCTTTGGTTATTACAGTGCCCATGCAACCACCTTTAACTTCCAGAGAAAGCTCTTAGAGACAGGATAAAGTAAAGCAAACTTACTTCATTCATACCTAAAAAAAAACACAACAAAAACACAAAGAGAACAAAACATTATCAGAACTCTCATTTACAGTGTGCATGCATCCCTATGCTACACATTAGCGCCAGCACACACATTTAGACATTACTCTACTTTATTCACATTATATTACAACCATGTATATATGACACTCATTGGAGGAAAGTCTGACTGTATCGCACATTATGTTTGTTCCTGAAAATTGTGATTAAGAGCCAAATATTCACGATACAATGACAACTACTGAGGGGTGCTTTCCTCATTGCACAGTTATAAAACATATGCACAAGGGATAGAGGAGTCACAGAGTCGCCTGAAACATTATCAACATGTCCTCAAGTATAGCAGGAGAACACACTCTAACTCTAAGATAAAGTGAATATGGCTTTGTAATGTTATCCACAGAGTGAGTGAAAGAGAGAGAAGGGAAGAGAAAGGCAAGACGCAGGCTGGTCTACACCCCCACAGATTAACCCCCACCTGCCCACCTCCCTCAGTAACCCTAGTGTCGTACTTTTCCAGGAATGTAGTTACGGTCAATGCTTTCCTCTTGCAGAAACATGTGAAGACAGCGCTCGTTCTGGGCCAAGGGGTGACCTGCAATTCTACAGAAATGGAGACAGACGACAGACAAAATTTCACTCCCTGCTCATTTTTAATGCTTTCTATCGAGGCTGCTAAAATGCAATTGTGGATTAGTTAGCTGGTGCTCCTTTTCCAGACACAGATTAGACTAAGCCTTCTGTAGGGCTCGATGGTTTTGGCAATGTCTAACTCTAGTAAACATGCGAGTTTCTGTTTAGACGAACACATTTTGTGGCTCGAGAACTCAGAGACAGCTATGATGCATGTTTTACCAGATTTAACCACAGAGCTCAGTGACAGAATAACACAAATGTCTTGTAGCCCCTTTGTCGACAAGCCAATATAATTCAAAACATATTTCTTCCACATGAAATTAAATCTTTCTCGTACATATTTTCATTAAGGAATGATGAGCAAGCTGACCTGTTGATGAACTGCTCCAGGCCCGATCGCCGCTCCTCAATGAAAGACTCCTCAAAAAGGCCCTCATCCCCACGGAATGGCAACTGTCTCTTCAGGGCTTTGCCCGGCAGAGGTGGTACTACAATCTAAGGTGGCAGGGGTCAAAACAAATCACAGAAAAAGTCTACACTCACTGAGCTATAAAGTCTAAACTGCAGACATTTCCAACAGCAAATTTAAACTCATGTAATAGCCTTCATTAGAATGGCAATGCATGTAAATATGTAAGATAATTCAACACAGTTAATTAGAAGATGACACAAAAGTGATATTTTTATTTGCTATATTAACACAGAATGTGTATCAACACTGAAGAATTACAGCATAACCCTACTCCTTATTTTACGTCATGAATGGGATCATATTTTTCCACCTGTAACACTGGTCACTTGTTTGTACCAGCCAGCCCGCATTAATTATTACTGTTCACTCACCTTACTGTCTCTTTCCAGCTCATTCTTTAACCACTCAAAGTCACTGTATCTTCTCCTCACACAGGAATCCTTCAATTTGAAAATGGGAAGGTTTGTCTAGATAAAGAAGAAAAAAATGGTTTATATTTAATTCAACAGTTTGCACAAGGCAGCTGGTGAAAAGTGAGGACAGTTCATGCTCAAACTATTTTGACTGAGTAAGGAGGGTGGAAGAATTACAAGCAAAACAAAATTCATACTCCTTCTATGCACATTAAAAACTTTGCTAGCCTCTGAAATAAATGCCTTATACTTCACTACCTCGATTGCTTGAACCTGGATGTTTTATGTCATTTTATTGGTTGTAATTCTTCTTCCCTCCTCAATTATTATTCCCTTCCATGAGCACTCGTGGTTTGAGGCACACCAGCAGTGCTCCTGTTTCTTTTCTGTTTTATTTTGACTGATGTGACAGTGCTGATAGTGGAGGAAACTCTTGAGATTAACATTGAATAGGCTAACAGGCTAACCACTGCAATGGTATCTGGGTGCTGCAAAACTTGTTACTATGTTCGTTAATAATGATTATAGGTAGTAGTTTACAGAATGCCTTCAAATGGGGCAAACGGGCGGCTGTGGCTCAGGTGGCAGAGCGGGTTGTCCACTGATCGCAAGGTTGGTGGTTCGATCCCCGGCCCTTCCGCAAGCCGGAGTGTCCTTGAGCAAGACTCTGAACCCCAAGTTGCTCCCAATGGCAGGCAGACACCTTGCATGGAAGTCTGTCTCCATTGGTGTGTGAATGTGAAACACATTGTAAAGCGCTTTGAGTACCACTAAGGTAGAAAGTGCAGACCATTTACCATTTACCATTCAAATAGTGAAAAACCTACAAATTTGCAGAGGCCTGCATGTTATCTTTGCATTGCATATTCAATTTTACAATTAGAGATAGATGCAGCAAGTCCTCACATTAGAGGAGGGGTTGTTTTACGGGACAGTATTGGTTATTTAAATGATTTATGATTCATTTACTGCCAATTAACTTTATGAATTGTTTTAATACTAAATTTATGTGGCCAGTCAGTGGAAAATAGACTTGTCTGTACAATTAAAAAAACAACATACAAGCCTTGTAGTTTTATTGTGTCATGCTTACTTGAAATACAACTAAAGATTCTTATATCACAGACAATAGAGTTTGCTGTTGGATTAGAAAAGCATATTCTGGTTTCAAATGACACCAACGAATGTAAGTGAGTCATTCCAGTAACTATCTCTCTGCGTGACCCTTTTGCACGGCTTTCCAAGGACTTCCACTGATTCACTGCTGAAACAGTGAGTGGGAACTAATGAAACACGAAGCTTTCCAGTGAAACTGGGCTGATATGGATTTGTCACTCACTGTATTCAGAGCTATTATCCAAAACTTAAACCAATAATCACACCCCTCACACAAGGTAGCCCACCTTGTAATGAGTCCATGACATGTGTGCTGATTAAAACAATATAGTGGTGAAAACAGTAGCTTGTTTACATTATGTTGGGCAAAACTCTCCTAGGAGACAGCTGCACCACAAAACGAGGATTTGTAGGCAAGACAAGCCTGGTAAGCTGCAATTACGCAATTACCGTGTCTGTCCTGTGTCAGCATCAGCTTCCTGAAACTGTTCTTTAAAATTAGCTGTGTTAGTGATTTTCTGTCTCACACTCTTACAAGATTAACTGCCGACCTACTAGAGGAGGAAGTTAAACTTACTACCGTTGCTACTTCAGCTACTACTGACATTACTCGTCCCCTTACTATTTCTAATTTAAATGAACCCAACTTTACTGCATGCCATTTCTCCCGTTCCCAAAAACCCCCACGACATTGTTAGCATTCCTCATTTAGCTACGCAACCTTTTCCTCTAATATCAAGGTGTAACGTTATTCCTCTCGCATATTTAGCTGAGGAATAATAGCTAGTAACGTTGGGTTGTGTTTTTTTAATGTTATCCATATATATATAGTCGGTGTTTAACATGTAGCTAGGCAAATAATGTTAAATTAGTCCTCATTTTGTTGACAGTACAGTTAGGTGCTACTAGCGTTAGCAGTTAGCTTCACGGTGTCTCCTGGAAGTCCCACATTTCCCAACAGCCGTATGTTTCATTCAGCGCTTTAACTAGCTAAATACTTAGCATTAAACTACAACTACAACAGTGACATGGTTCACATTTGTAAACCTACTTTCACTACACCAAACTTGTACCTGCCAGCCTCGCTAACTACACAACCACAAGCTAGGCCGCTGAAAATCCCCGGTCCTCGATTTTTACTCGCACGCCATCTTGAGCGACTTCGGGCGCCTAACGTCAACGTCACGGCCCCGTCACCTGCGTTTACCGAAGCCAAGTGGCTACACATGCTAACTAGCTAGCAACAACACTGTAATTACCAGTTAGCTTAGCGAATATAAGCTAATGCTGCAACATTGTGTTGTGTTTTTGCGGCTCGACACCTACCCTCATGCGAACTTCGTAAGTTGTGTAACGGCCCCGTCCGACTCCAATGATTTGTGGATCATAAACATCTATTTCCAGAAAATTGCTGGGGGGGCCGTAAGCATCCGTCAGGTCCTGGGGCTTGGAATTCAACCGGCGAGTGTCGGCCACCACAGGATCTGACATTTTCTCGGGCTGTTAATTTTTGGACGACCAACGGAGAATGAGCGTCAAACCAACTAAATATACAGGGAAGTGTTAAATCTCATCTGAAGGCATCGATTGATTGCGATAGCCGATCGGTTCAGCTGGGGGAAGTGGCTGACTTGAGTCGCTCTCTTCTTGCGGGGGCCAGCCGCCCTGCGCCCTGCCCTTCTTGAATCTGAAAAATGCGTTGACTCAGTTCCGTACTGTGCGGGACACTGACTCCGCACTCCCTCTAACGGATACCGACGGGACACACCGGCCCTGGTTGCCACAATATGAGTCTTTGGAGTTGAACAAATCATGAGAAAATTAAGTTATTTATGGAAAAAGATGAATTTATTTTTCAAAAACAGAAAGGAGAAATACAACAGAGACTAAACAACATAAGCAGAAAAATAATGTTTATTTTTTCTAAAAATGGTCTCTTTAGAAAAAGAACTTCAGTTGAAGGGGAGCATGCCTATGTTCCCACAGCCCTATATTCCCACAGCCCTATGTTACCACAGCCCTATGTTCCCACAGTCCTATGTTCCCACAGTCCTATGTTACCACAGCTCTATGTTACCACAGCCCTATGTTACCACAGCTCTATGTTCCCACATTTCTAAGATTTTTTTTTTTGAGAAATAATCGTTTTCTTAAGATAAGGGGGTTTCATGTAAATGAGAGGCCAAACCATGTGGAAATATCTGCATTTTCCCTTCGTGTAAACGGGGTCTGAGAAATGTGAGACGTGGGAACATAGGGTTGTGGGAACATAGGGCTGTGGGAACATAGGGATGTGGGAACATAGGGATGTGGGAATATAGGACTGACTCCAGTTGAAGAACTTGATTTTGGGGATGGTTCTTCTCATACTGTGTGTGGTTCTTTGAAGTACTAAATATTCTTGATTTTTTGGAGTAATTTGGTTTGGTGGCAGGTAATAGCATAAAACGATACCATCATTGAAAAAAATCAATTAAGCTGCAGATTATTTTCTCAATTAAGTGATTAAGTGTAATTATTTGGTCTATAAAGTATCAGTAAACAGAAAGAAATACCCATCACAGTTTCCCAAATCCTAAGCTGGCATCTTCAAATATGTCGTTCTGTCTGACGGACAGTCCAGAACCTAAATATTAAATGTTTGATGTTGGAAGGGACCCAGAAATGCTGCAAATTCTTAGATGTGACATTTAAAAATGACTTTCAAGCACTATCAAAATAGAATAGAATAGAACATAATAGATTAAACGTTTTCAGGTGTCAGGTAGAAGAAAAATGAAACAAATAAATTCACAGTAGACCAATCATGAGGCTGGGATGAAGCTATTGTGACATTATTGTTGATATCCTTATATGATACTGTTTCGTCAGAATATTGTAATGTTGTGTTGTCACTCTCTAATAGGGAAAGTGTAACTTAATAATGCAAAATAAATTATTCAGGAATCCTCTGTGGTCAGCTGGAAGCCCTTAATGTTGTCATTAACTCTGGATGGTATTTATTCTCTATTTGGTAACAATACAGTTATTAAATAATTAATTAATAGATGCTAATGGGTTTCCTGCTTTCTAATAATCCATCAAGTTTGTAGTTATAAATGTTGATGAACTGTTAAGAATAGAATTTGGTCTTTTCTTGTTAGATAAAAGGCAAAGTGTGATGTTAGATGGAAATAAACAGCACAAGTCAAAGGTTTTTGGTGCAAATACAACATTTAGTTTGTTTGTATGCTTTTAAGTGTTTTTTTTTTAGCCACTGCCCAAAAAAATCTTTATATACAAAGTCAAGAGTTAA
>OMNN01079475.1:17143-30486 GCA_900302755.1 Chromis chromis | reverse complement strand
GTGCATAAGGGGGGTGGGGGGGTGCAGGCGAGACAAAGTTCTGCCTTGTTCTGATTCTTGTCTAAGATTTCGAGGTTTTTGTTTTATGCAAGATCAGACCAATGCCATCTGACAGAGCGAGGGAGTAGAGCGAGCTGCAGTTTGTGTTTGAGCGTGCCTGAAAATGTGGTCGGCTCCTGCCAGTCGTGCGCTGATATGATAAGTGCTGGCGGGGTGTGCTGCAGCATAAAGTAGCACTGTTATGGAATTTGGGTGGCATGTGGAAACACTGAGCAGCCCGGGATTAAACAAAGACTTAATTGCAAAACTCAATCGGGGAGGAGATCCGTCCTCTGCTCCGATGGTGGGCCGTCTGGGCTCGGGCACGCAGCTATCTTTCATCTTTGATTTTGAGATGTAGTCATGGAAATGGAGAGAGAGAAATCTGGCTCTGGGGTTGGAACATGCCAGAGATGACACAGATACTCTGAATGATACTGATGGCCTGCTGATAGCCTGTAGATCACCTTACTGCCCCGGTGCCAGCAGCGCTGCAGAGAGGCAAGTACAGGCCTCTGAGGAGGGTGACGTTACCCTCCACGGATGCTCCAGAGACGAAGAGCTTCCAGTAACACAGTGCTGTGGGCTTTAAAAATATGCAAAAGTTGTTGCTCTTTCAGTGGATATTTGGTTTCTATTAAGTCATACTTTAATAAAGTTACAACTAAAGACTGCTTTATTAAAGTCTTGACGTAAAAGCGTCTCCTTTTTTATGTTGTGAAAAACATAATTTCTTCCACCAATCTTGGCTCCTTGTTTAATTATTCTGGATTACTAATCATAAAGTTAAAAGCTCATTTGGCAGTCCTTGCATCTGCATCTGCTTGTTGGCAGAAAGTGTTATTTAATAAAGGGTCATTCTCACTTCATAATATGATATTAGGCCTGTAATTTCGCAGACACACAGACAAAAACTACCAACTCAAATGCTGTATTTATTAATGATCTAAAAAGCTTTAATAAAATGCTTGGAAGATATTCTTAACGCAGTTACTTATAACAACCTATAAAACTCTATAGCCTAAATAATAAGAAAGTAATGAAAAAAAGTTGCTTTTTATCTACAAATTGCAGTTACAGTGTAGTTAAGTTTAGGGAAAGATTATGTTTATGACAAATAATCTACGGTGAAGGTACAGTTCTCTGTACCTTCACCGTCTTCACTACACCTCGGTACATGTCGGACAAACTATGCTGACACTGGACATAATTCGTGAGACGCCCTCGAGCAAATCCAGGAACGCAGGATCTTGCAAACATGTTTGAAAATACAATCCACTTAAAGAATTCTTTGCTTTAGTGTTTTCAGTGTCAGAAAACAGCTTTCAGGTAGCGGTGGGCGACTGGTTGAACAAGTCTGTGATCACACTCGACTAAATAATTTGGTGTAAAAAGGGAGCAAGTTCCACAAAAGTCTCACATGTATTAAACACAGCAGTTAGTGATTAAACTTGGCTAAACATTAAGTATCACCTTTTTATGAAGTTGTGTCGCTGTCACATTGGGATTATTTTGTCAAATTTCTATATTCAGATTGACGACTGTATTTTTATGTTTAACTCGAGCCAAAATGGAAAAGAAGCCCTAAAAGTACCACAAGAACTCATAACAGCCACTGAGCTCACATGCTAACACACCTGAAGACCCTGCGATACGATTGGGCCACTATCTATCACAATCTATTTTGCTGAGATGGATATAATATTTGATGCTTATCAGCGATGGAAATCAAGAGAAGAGAAGGCATCAGATGGGAGCCGGCTCCAGGACTCTCTCCGGTGATAAAACAGGATCAGCCGGGATTTGAGAACAACGGGGAGTGTGACACAGAGAGTAGGTGGAGTGTGGGAAAAGGTTGAAGCCCCACTGTGGAGGTGGAAGAGGTTGAAAGACGGATTTGACGAGAGATAAGATGACAGCAGCACATTGTAAGGTGGAGATTAGGAAACCTTTCTTGTGTTTTATCCGTTGCAGGATTACCGTATGCAGCGCAGGTTATGATATTAGCATGAATGGAATAGAAAATGTGCTCACATGGAACTATGTGTGTTAATACCTTACAGTCTGGTTGTTTCTGCAGCAGGTTAAAGGATACCTACTGTATGATGATTGGCAGCGCTGCACGCTGGTAATAAAGCAGTTCATTCTTCTGTCTGTCAGAACATAGAGCACACATTCAGCAGCCGCCAACCGACTCAGCCTGCTGAGGAGGACATAAAAAAAAAAAATCTTGTTTCTTTTGTAATCATCCCAAAAGCCTATTTGATATTTTAATCCTGTCTCACCTTACCCCCGTCTCCTAAAAAATGAAAACGGCAAGAAATCTGGAAAAACAGCACATTAAGTTTACATTTGGCTAAACCTTTTCCATTTTGACTTATTCCAGTGAGAATGTTTGTATTTTTGTGGAATAAGTCAAAGGTCCACATCAAATGGTATAATTACTCATGCCCGGTCCAAAGGGAACTACTGACCGTCACAGCTACAGTTGGATGATGAACCAGATTTCCAACTAGATAAAACTACCGAATGCCTTTATTCAACACACTTTCTATGCATTTAATGAGTCCTGCTGAGGGATTCATGTATCTTTCATGCTTGTGGCACAAATAACACCCGACTAGCCTCGACCCCAAACCCTCACATGTTGATCAAAGATACAGACTGGCTAGTTTTCACTGTAAACACTTTCCAAAGAGAAGAAATACGAGATGTGTCCTTGTCTGAGCGGTGACCCTTCGTAGCATTTTTCAGTTCTTTTGAATCTACTATATCAGTATGCAGAGAAATGTGGTTTATACCCGTTGACTCGGGTCACCCCATGCCCTCATCTAACACTGAGGCACAGGGAGGGATTAGGAGACGCAGTGTGGGGAGGACGATGGGAGATAAAGCGCCCCCATGCCAAACTGTACACCAGAAAACTGATCCCACAGATAATAAAGATCTCTGATGTTCAGGTTTCGAGCCGGTAACTCTGACTCATAACAACCTCCTCGGTGCAGCGGGCGTGAAAGAAGAACCTTGAATGAATTTGACATGTGGAGGACGGAGAGATAGGGTGAGTGATAAAAAAAAAAAAAAAGAAAGCAGGAAGAAAACAGACAAGGGTTTTAGTGTTTCCAGTGAGACTCGTCAGGAATTTTCTGTTTGGTAGACAGAGTTGTGTTCACAAATATATACACAGTGTTCTGAGCAGATTTTTTATTTACTAGTTAGAGTTTTTTTTAACATTTCTTCTTTTGTTCTTGCTTTTGTAATCATTAGTTTACCTTCATCATGACAAAAGTCTTTTAATGCTAAAGGAATAGATGCAAAGTTTGAGATAGGGTTTATTTGTTTTCTTGTTTATATATGCAAAGGTAATAACCACCTGGGTGTTGGATTATATTATATTTCAGGTGCAGATAAAGCAAAACTTGAATTATTATTCTGATGTCTGACTATCTCCTTAACCACAGTAAAATTCAAGGAAAACATAGTAACACAGCTTAATAACTAGTTGTCGCCTATAGGAACAAAAAATAAGTTCTAAAACTTAAATGTTCCACTCAGCGACACCATCAGGTCCATTTCTTTATTATTGTTTTTTCCTCAAGATGCATTTTAGGAACAGGGACATCCTTTAAAATGCCACAATGAGGGCCACCGTTTAGCTCGCTGAGTTAAATCGTTACCATGTGGGTGCAGGTCACCAGCAGCGGTCATGAGTTCGAGTCTGGCTTAAGACCCTTTGCTGCATGTCACTCTCCTCTATACCCCTTTTCACCCTGTCTCTCTCTATCCATAAAAAAATGGGAAAAACTCCCCCCCAAAATACTAAAAAATAAATAAATAAAATGGCACAGTGAGATCAATTTCCAGGAGGACAGAGGAGAG
The DNA here is from genome assembly GCA_900302755.1 of Chromis chromis. Classification (NCBI taxonomy): domain Eukaryota; kingdom Metazoa; phylum Chordata; class Actinopteri; family Pomacentridae; genus Chromis; species Chromis chromis. The sequence continues at coordinate 26,568 of OMNN01079475.1, read as the reverse complement.
AAGAGATGAGAATTAGAAGTTAATGAGAATTAGATGAGCCTATTGTGACAATTTCTTTGTTACCTTTCCAGGAGGGCTGGATGGAGGGTTGATATTAGTTCGTCTCTCTGTGTACACATGACAGGCCAGACTGGTAGACACCTTGGGCAGGTGGGAGTTTGGGAGTTAGGGGGTGGTGGAGGTTAACGTTTAACAAAAGAGGCAAAAGCAACTCCAAACCAAAGCTGTCTCATTTAAATGTTGTCTTAGTTAGGTGTGTGTTGAACTTTTAAACTTGTCTGGAGTCAGATGCTGCAAATCAAATAATCATACAGAATTAGAGTACTTTAAGGGATACATATCACAACAAGTGCTTAAAGGTCTCAGACGCGGTTCACAGAAACCGCTTGCATCAACATTCATAATTCAGCCTACATTAAAACACTGGTGTTGGAGCAAATACATTAACAGGTTAATAGATATTTATGATAAATGGAACTGATGGGGAGGATATTCCAACCAAATGATGAGCTGTGATTCGTTCATTAAGGTCAGATCCATGTCAGTTTTCTATAATGCCATTGTTAGCTTCCAATAAATAATGTTTTCACCTTGGAACAAAGTCATTCATTCTCACTAAAGCAGTCTGGATAGATTCAGACCATTAAACTATCACTCAGAACTCCTATACGTACATAGATGTATATATTCCTTCTCTCTCTGAACATATGTTGTCTGTGTGCTGCTATGATTTTGGGAGAGCGGCCACCATGCAGGCCATTAATCAACCTGCGCTTAGCCTGTCAACGTTCACTAATGTACTTTACTGTGTTCTTGATCCCATAAAGCTCCAGCCAGCATAGCAAAGTCTCTCAGTCTCAACAGCAGGATGGAGGATGAGCTGAAATATTGATTGCACTCACTTCTCCACATAAATCCTGTTAACAAGACTGATTCATCTATCACAGCTGCCGGTTAGAAACCCTTGTGTAAAAAGAATTAATATTGTATGTGGATTTCTGACAGATAGCCATGTATCCTGAATGCAACATTTTCCACGCTGCGGAGGAGAGACTGAGGTCATGAAGGGCTGCGTTAGTGCATATAAGGTAATGTAACTTTTCAGTGAGGCGTTCACTCCCATCGTTTCTCTCCAGGTTAAACACAAGTGAGTTATGATGCGTGTTCACCAACAGGAGACTTTTAGCTTCCTTGGGTGCCATTGTTCTGGCCCGCTGATTTACAGCACGAGTCTGAGCTGTTTCCTCTGACCCGAGAGAGTCCTGGTCCATGGTGTGGGGCCTCTGGCCAATCAGGGACAGGACTGGTCCAGGTCACGCTGGGCGACACGGTTCCACAGGGAGGCATACTGACGGCTAATAAAGCTCCAGCATGTCTGGGAGTAGAGAGGCCCCGGTCCACAGGGGGGACTCAATCTGTCATGGCCCATCAGTGAAGCCTTAAAGCACAGTGTTACTAACAGCAGTTTGTTAGTGAGCAGGTATGTGCTGCCACTGCCTCCACTGCTGACTTCCAGTATCCATCCCACAAATACTAGATATGGAGATGCAGCAATACAGTGCATATAAGAAGTATTCACCCCTTGATTTCGCCTTTTAATTGCTTTCCAGCATTGAATCATGATCAAGGACTTAAAAAAGAAGATTCTTTCACGTCAGTCTGGAAACAGATTTCTACAAGGTGATGTCAATTATTTCAAAATAAAATGTAAAATAAGTGATTTCACCAGTATTCACCCCCTTTAAAGTAACTCACCTAATTCAACTCTGGTGTAGACAATTGGTGCAAAAAGTCGCACAATTAGTGAAATGCAGATAATCTGTAAAGACACCTGTATCTGGAAGGTCCAGTCACTGGTCAATCAGCACTCCTGGTTATAACTAAACCATGAAGACAAAATAAAGGTCCAAGAAACTCCACAAAAAGGTTCTTTAAAAGCATAAGTCAGGGGATAAGTCAAGATTAAGTCAAGAAAATATCCATGCCACTGAATGTCCCTTGGAGTCCAGTTAAATGCATCATTAAGAAATGGAAAGAATATGGCACATGCATAAATCTGCTTAGACCAGGCCATCCTAAAAAACTGAGTGACCGTGCAAGAAATAGACTAGTGAGGCCACCAAGACAACTATGACTCCTCTGACGGAGTTAAAAGCGACACAGAAATGGTTTAAAGACAACAAGGTAAATGTTCTGGAGTGACTGAGTCAGAGTTCAGACCTCAGTTTAATTGACAATTTGTAGCTGGACTTGGAAAAGGTCTTTTCACTTGCACTCCCCATGAAAAATGAAATGAAATTGACCATGATTCAATGTAGAAAAGCAATAGAAGGGGAGTGATTCCTTTAATACGACAGCTCCAACTACTATTTTGACCACTTAGGCTGCTTTTCCTAATGAATTAAATTTGTTGTTTAATCTATAAAACGCAGAAAATGCATGAACTACAGCCCAGTAAGGAGGTAATGCAGACTAAAGACTGCTGCTGGTTTTCGTGTGAGACGGCGTCGAAGCAGGACGATACGAGCCTCCAGGAACTGACAGGTAGTGTTTGTACTCCAGCTGCTCCCCTGTGCCAACTCAAACCAAGTCACTGTGCTGCAGGTTTAGACGGGCCAAAGGAAACAAGAGGGCAGCTAGTTGAGTAAGTGTTTCTGTTGCCTAAAGCTGCATTTATATACCTGATAGATTTCACTTTTTATTTCCATTTTAATTATCTAAATGTGTTTCAGATTTCCCTGTGAAGCACTTTAGAGTCGGGTTAAAAAAAACAGTCACAGTAGGGTCATTGTTCAGTCATGTGTACATCGCACATGCAGTCCTCGTTGTGTTTGCACACTGTTAAGTGAACGGAAACAGTTTTTCAGTGGGTGTGATAAGGGACTTAAGCTAACAGTCACATAAACAACTTCTGAAGTCTGACTAGTCTGTGGGTTTGTTGCCACCAGCTTCAAACAACATGCTGCTGGCACACACAGACAGTCTCTGCTTGTCTTTTTATTCCACTTAATATTTACCGCACTTTATATGTTGGTATGTTTACCTAATTATGTCATTCTTCCTTCTCCATATTGTAATTCTACTTTTTTGTCACGATGATCCTCATGCAAATCAGGGCTCTAAAGACACAGGGTGTCACATGGTAAGATAAGAAAGCGCCACGAGGCAAATATGCACTTTTAGGTTGTAAAAATAAAAGTCACTTGACTTGAATTGACTCAGAGTACATGGAGAACTGGGACAAATCGTATATTCACATAATTAGCTCAAATGTCCCTTTAAATGTCAGAAATGTTGAGTATGTTCATAGACAGTCTCCTCTTTAACTGACCACTTTATCTAACACTTCCAGATCAGCTGCTTTCAGAGCCTAAAGTTCGATTAAATCTTCAGCTTCACTTGAACAACTTAATTCAGTGCCGATCACTTCAAACTAGTTCAAAGCAGCTTAGCACAGAGCATAAAGACATAAATGTTTAAATGGTGTCAATATGGACGTGTTACTCAACCGTTCAGTTCATTTTACATAAACCATGACCACGGATGTATAATTCATTTAAATTTTCCAGCGTGATAAACAAAACAGATGAAGACTTGTTGCCCTTGAAGCACCATAAAGTCCAATTATGTGTCCATCCATTAATTATTTATATTCCTTTAGTCCATGAGGGTCGACGGATCAAAAGAACAAAACAGATTTTTCACAGATTTACTCCACTTTGTAAATATTGTTGTGTCAAGTGTAGTCCACTGCTCTCTGTCTGCACACTTTGTTCACACAATACAAACAAAACTTTTTTTTTCCTCACCAAAATTATTTTCCCTACATCCTGTGTAGTGTTGTTAGGTGTGCTTTTTTCCATTAGTTTGCTGCCAGTAAACTGGAATTTTCCCCATATTTTTCACCTCAGGACAACCAGTGTAGCCAGGTCTTTCCAGTTCGGAAGACCAGTTAGCTTTGTAAAGTGTCTGGAGCTGTTGTTGGATATAAACAAGTCAATCATTAGCGGTTGTGGTCAATCATTTCCAATTTCCAGAGTGATTTCTGAGGGTAGTTTGGTCACATTGGTTATTCAACCCAACATCATGGAAACCAAGGAGTTGGTGGTGGATTTCAGAAGGAACAGTACCACTCCGAACCCAATCACGATCGAAGGAACAGAGGTGGATGTTGTTGAGTATTACACGTACAAGTAGATCTTACAGCGTCTTCAGAACCATGTTGCAGATGTTTTATCATTCGGTGGTGGCCGGCGTCATCTTCTACACTGTAATGTTTTGGGGAAGCAGGCTGAAGGCAGCCGGTGCTAATAGACTCAACAAGCTCTTCAGGAAAGCTGGTTCTGTCCTTTGGTGGAGGTGTTAGAGAGAAGGATGCTGAGGAAACTACTAAGTAATATGGACAACGCCTATCATCCCTTGAACGCCACGCTGGTGTCACATCAGAGCAGCTTCAGCCGTAGACTGAGACCAACGGGGTGCAGCACAGAAAGCCACAGGAGGCATTTTCAAACCATCACTATCATCACCATCGAACTATATAACTCCTCCCCCTTTTTGCAGGAATGACAGCTAAACCATTGGATCTTTTTTCAGTGGTTTGTGCAACATCAGTTTCAGTATCCTGTGTCATTTTCATGTGCAATATTTTGATTACATGTGCAGTATTTCACTTTCATGCACAACATTGTCAAGGTAATGTGCAATATTTAAGTTTTATAGGTAATATTTTATTATCATGTGTGATATTGCTTATTATCTCAGTATCATTGATAACATTACGTTTAACTATCTATTCTAGTCTTATTTAGCTTACTTAGTTTTTTTCCACTGATGTATCGTACTTACTAATCTTACTGTTGTTCTACAAGGTGTTTTATTTAATTTATTTTTTTCTGAGCAATATCTGGCACAAGAATTTTCTTTGAAGTTTTATCTTGTCTTATTTCAATGTGCATGGTGCTTCGTCCCCTCATTTAAACAGCTGATTGCACTCGAGCGTTATCAGCAGCAAGAGAAGCAAAATTCAACAAAATGTCACACAGGTGAGTAAAAGCAACTGGTACAGTTTGGCCATTTAAGGATGTTTTAGAGACAATTAGGGACACCACAAACTGAAAAGTCCATAACTCCCATAAGGTTAGGCCTAGAGGTCAACAATTTCTTTCAGGTATTGTTGAGAAGATGGTCAGGGTACTATATATGGTGATTTAATAAACCATGTTCTCATTATTGTTATTTAAATATTATTCATTGTAGAGGAGGATAAAAAAAAACTTTTTAAAGCCATTTTTGAAAAGATACAGTTTAGTTTATGTTTTAGCCTCATACTAAACAAGCGCTAGAAGATGCTACCTTTCAAATGAAGTCTGACGCATGCATTTTGGCCTCTCGGAGTTTCCATTTGGGTCTGACAAATAGCAAAAACACCTATAAAAAGTAGTAGACTTTAAAAGGTTAAATTAATTCACTCAGACCTGCACCTAAAGAAATAACAGAAAACAAAAAAGCAGTAGAATTTCTCTCTTGGTTTCACTTCTACTTCTACTTTGTTGAGTATTTCAGCTATGTCCTGTTCATTGTTTCATTGGCAAATTTCCTGCAAAAACTGTACATAAATTTAATTTATATTCATCTTTAATGTCCCTTAATTGTCAAAAAAGCTAAGCCTAAAGCAGCATTGCTTTTGCACCGGACATATCACTTTATATATAGAATTATAAAAAGATATTACGAAACAAAGTGCGAGGTTGGTTCCTAATAGTTTTTGTCTTTAACTTTCGGGTAGAGTTTCCTTTCCTCAAAGTCACGGAGACCCTTAAGAATGTTGTTTTCATATTTAAGTGCAGCTGATACTGAGCTGACAGACACGCCTTTTCTCTCTGCACCTGACCCACCCCCTCAATGCGCTCCACTATGTTTTCAATGTACTGAGGAACGCTAGCCCGACTCACCCAGAGGTCTTCCCCTCCGGTCATAAAGGCCACTTTATTCAGCTGTACATCTGTGACCCAGCCTGTGGAAATGTCACACTCGAGCTGTTTGTGCTCTTCCTGGCGCGAGGGACACATGCACTGCTCAGTTACACCCTCCTACCCGCCGATGCCAGTAAAAGGATGACCGGGCCCCACTAATACATGCTAATGCATTCAGAGTGTTGTATTTCCTGTAGCGAACATTCACGCTAATGTTTAAAACATTTGACCTCCGAGTCTTGATATCAGCGTGAAGCAAAATGAGTTAAATCTGGCTCCAGTCACTGAGGCTGGTCCGGCGATGAGACCTCCTGCAGCACATGTGTGTAGCGCCCTCACGGAGCGTATTTGCAGGGGATTACGTCGATGATCTGTGATAAAGTGCTCAACTGTTTTCCACACGCCGCTCTTAGGGCCACAAGGGCATTAGAGATGGATAGAGAGAATGAAGGGAGGGAGACAGAAATAGTAAGCGAGCTAGATGGACGCCTAGACAAAGAGTGACAGAGAGACGCTGAGAGGTAGAAACAGAGGAAGACAGAAGGCCGGGCAGAGGGAGAAATGAGCAGTGGCAGAAGCGACAGACTGCGAGTATGAGATGGCAGAGAGGGAGAGTGAGAGAAAGAGGGGAACAAAGAGCATATTGTCAGTGCTGGGCGCTAATCGTCTCCTCTTAGGCTGCCAGAGACAACAGGTGAGAGCAGTTTGACTCCCTGCAGGCTCCATGAAGCTTTCATGGCTGTGTGTGTATGTGTGTGTGTGTGTGTGTGTGTGTGTGTGTGTGTGTGTGTGTGTGTGTGTGTGTGTGTGTGTGTGTGTGTGCGTGAGACAGCGGCTGGTTTTCATATCCACACGGATGTTCAGTGGTCCCTTAAGTGCTTGTCACGCTCACATTGGCGCTTACTCAGGCGATCCCCGTGGGAAAGCACTGGAAAACAAACAACAAACATTAGAGAGAAGAAGAAGAGAGACACAGATAAACACACACACACACACACACACACACACACACACATGCACAACAAAGTAGAGCAAATGGAGGAGTAAAGTGACGCTATAAAAGATGCATCATCAACCCCCCTCCCCCCCACTCCTCCATCTCTATCCTGTTATTTTGCCTGGAGGTCTGCCTGCCTGTCAGTCTCCTATGAGTTGTGATAGCTGTCAGTTTGCAAAAAGCTAAATGAAATAAGTGACACTGCTTAATATTCACACTGCAGCATAAATCCGTACAGCACTTTTATGAGCCTGTTTTGTGTTTCATTTCAATACTTCATTGGCATCAACAACAGTTGCAGCAGATGCTAGTTATTTATAGCCGCCTGACAACCTCAGTCCTGATGCATTAGTCAGTGGGTCATTTTCTGATGCCTATAAATTAGCCATGTTGTTCTTTAAGCCACTCAGTCTCATATTCACATCCAGCTAAGTGATGAATATGAGACAGAGTGTTGTAGTGAATACACTGTTAGCTAACAGTTTTTTGTTGTCGTTGTTTTAGTGCTTTAGTGAGGTACTGCAGGCTAAACATGCCCTGAACCCATCTCTGAGCCACTTCTATCTAACCCATGGAAAATCCGACTTATTATTTTGCACACTCACTTTTTAATGCTTGAAAAGTGACTTGCTTGTTACCATGTGTCTATGAGTAACTGTCCCTCAATGGAAAGTCACTGAACACACTTCCTCTGGCAGGGCTATGGGAGACTGTTTATTTAGCTTGTTGTGGAGAATTATGCATATTTGAAACATTCTGAACATATGGCCCGATGGTGGAGAAGTTGTTTATGCAGGCAGAGTTGTGGACAGAGTGCTGGAGAAATTTCAGCACACAGTCTGATAGGTCTTATTGCCATGACATTTAGTTTTAGAATTCATTGCAAATGGGCATTTTGGAGTGAAGTATCCTTTTACTTACCTGTTTGCACAAAGACTTTGGTGTTGTGGATTCTACAAGATGTTGGAAAACTTCCTCTGGAATTCTTCCCCATGTTTACATGATTCATCACATTAAGTATGTGTCAGCTGCACATCCCAAAGGTGTCCTATTGGATTTACATGTGGGGACTGGGGAGATCACTGAAGTCCAGTGAACTCATTGTCATATTCATGAAACCAGTTTGTCTGCTTTGGCATGGAGCATTATCTAACTGGAATGAGACATTAGAAGATGGTAATCTGTGGCCATGAAGAGATGTGCATGGTCTGCCACAACAACTTACACACAACCAAATCCTTTTGCCAGTTGAGGCCCAAAAACTGACACTAAATCTTGCTCAAATTGCAGCATAACTGCCCAAACCAATATTTATCCAAATAAATACAAAGTACCCCAAATGAGCAATGCCCTATCTGGCAACACTGGACACTGGGCCAAAATAGTTGCAGATTGTAAGAGCAAGAAAATGAATGTATAACGACTGTAAAACTCTATAAAACTGAGTGGAACTGAAGAGTGGGTTTTAATTTCCTGAGCCCATCATTCCTAGTGGCACTGTTAGATTACTGATCCTTGCACTGTCATTAACTAGTAAAATGCCTGATTAAAACATGCCAGTTCAGAAAAGGCAAATTGCTTGGCAACGGGATGGTGCTGTCTATCACTTCAGTCTTGACAATACATTCCACAATGCTGTTCCTTTTTTTGGCTGCTGTTGTCTGAGGAATCCATTCTTTGACTGGGTGTTGCCATATTTGTAATATCCATCCATTATCTATAGACGGCTCCATCCTCTGTAGGGTCACGAGGGGGCTGGAACCTATCCCAGTTGACTCAGGCTGAAGGCAGGGTTCACCCTGGACAGGTCATCAGTCTATCACAGGGCCACAAAGAGAGATCCCAGGCTGAAACCAGGACCTTCAAGCGACACTGAGGCAACAGTGTTAACCACTGCACTACTGTGCCACCCTCTTTGCAATATGCCATTGTCATACTTAATGACGTTATGTCGCCCCAACTGTGATTTAATGTTCATCTTTTTTCCGTCTCTTGAGAACCATTTTCCCCCCGTTGCTGCTGCTGGGGGAAAAAGTTTGGAGGTAGAGTTTTGAATGTTTGGTGCTCGGTTCTGGATTATTCCTGTGTTTTTTGGCTGCTGATTTTGGATTACGGATATCGGACTTTCTGCTGACACACTTGGTTTATATACTGCCTGGTTCAACGACGCTGATCTTTAGGAACTCGGATTGAAAGAACGGAGCTAAGCGGCTAGCTGTCAAACTAGCTAGCGGGTGGCTAGGATTTTAGCAGACGCTACCACGCGTTACCTAGCAACGATGGGCCCGAAGAAGGCATTGACAGCCGAGGAGGGCGACGACATTAAGAAGTCTCTGGACTTCTTGTCAGAGGAGATTTCTGTCGTAAAACTGCAGCAGAAATCTATCCTGGACCTGGTGGAGGAGGTGAAGGCTCTCCGAATCCAGAACGCCGAGAAGGACCGGCGTCTGGTG